>JABACO010000014.1:3181624-3312671 GCA_013339895.1 Ephydatia muelleri
ATTCTACATTGTACATGAGCTACAAACCCCCCCCCCCCCCCAAAACATGGGTAGGTAACAGTTTTATGTCGCCTTCACTATTCTCAAACAATGCAAGATTACTTGTACTTGTTTGTCAGATCCATAAGAGTTCAGAGATCAATAGGGTTTAGCACTAAACTAACTTTAGGAACATGAATAGCTCCTGAAAGACCATCATACCATACACGGTAACGAATTACCGTGTAACAGCATAGAGTTTAATCACAAAAAGCACCACATTTGATTAATTCCTTGTCTCCTTTCATGATAAGGTCATGGCCTGTCATTGTAAGACACGTGCAGCATTCATAGCCCCGAATAATACCATTGGGAATGACCGATTTGAGATTGTGTCATAGATTAGTTGACAGCATTGGCGATTCATTTTGGTTTGGAAAGAGAGTGACCTATATGGGAATAAGGTCTTAATGGTGAGTGCAAAGTCACCACACAAAATGACAATGACAATGTTGATCTTAATAGTGTACCCTAATGAGTGCAATGCACTGTCATGTGCTTGAATGTAAGTAGAGCTAGATGTTGAGTAACACATCATGAAATGTGCTAAATACTGAAAAAGTACATAAATTCCATTATGCGACCCTTAACAGAAAAAATAGTTTTCGATAGATCAGAAGCCACATTGGTACCGCTGGTATTTGATTAGTATTGGCTTTGGAACATATATATCACACTGTTGTAAAACATACTAGAGCTTAAACACATCTTGTTATTCTCCTCATCAACTGAGAATTAAATTTTAAACAGCAACATTGGCTAACATATCGTCTTCTTAAGCAATTTTCAATACGGATGCATGTTTACGGATTGTCATCCTGCTGCATTGGTACATTGATCATGATTTCAATTATTTTTGGGCTCTGTCTGATTGCATGGAACATTGATAATAAAGTACATGCATTGATCAGTAATGAAGTAATATTTGCATAAGCGTATCAGAGTTCTAACAGCACATGAGATTGTGAGCTTTTTGCTTTTAAAGGCAGCATTTCTCAACTGGCAAAATAAGTTGTACATTTGTGCATGTTAGGTCATGATGATTGAAAGAGGTTTGAGTGGAGCAGGTAATCAGACTTTTATCGTCAATTCTTTTCCTAAATAAACAATAAGAGATCCGTCAGAAGTTCTCTGACTAAAAGATTCATTCAATGCTTGTTACATGCTTATAGGAGGAATTTCCAAATTCCTCACTTTGATTAGATTCTTTTCCATTTGTTATTATTTACAGAATTTTAATGAAGACATGGATAGTTCAGATGATTTAACCCTCCACATTGAGAATATTATGAAAATCATTGGTGCAGAAGGAGGCTCTTTGTGGAAAGAATTACAAACATCACTTTCATTTTCTAAGGAGGAAGCTGACACTATTGGCCAAAAGCACGAAACTGCTGTTTTGCAGGATTTGTTGCAGCTGTGGCTAAAAAGGCCAGAAGCATCATGGAAGCTGCTAATTGATGCTCTAAGCAAGAGACCTGAACCTGGGCCAAAACTTGCTAGAATCATTGTTAGCAAACACACCGAGCTAGTGAAGGAAGAAGAGGAAGAAAGAGCTTCATACGGGGCTCAACATCTCAGTGCAGAAAAAGAAGTGTTTAACTTTCCAACCATTTCAAAGGATCAATCAAATGTAGAGGCAGTTTTAAAGTCTTTCGATTCAGTTGACAAGAAATTGCAAGAAAAAATGCATGAAGTCAGGCAAAGGCTTCAGAAATCAAATGACGAATTTCTTCGAGAAGTTAAAGAAGGTGCAAATTATTGGAAATCAAAGCGAGATGAAGAAACATGTTAAATCTAGCCATAGCTGGAAAACTGGACCAGATTATTGCCTTTGTTGAACAATTGAGACAAGCATTTCGGAAGGTAAAAGAGCACTACGTAAATTTTGTTTTTTTAGAAAGAAAATTACAGTTTGAATTAAATGAAGCCAAAACGTATTTCAATGAACCTTATTATAAACAGCTGGAGGTTCGTATTGCAAGATTGGAGCAACTGAGATCGAAGAAGAAAGTTCTTTTGACCAGTATATATGATTCTTTGAAAACGCTTTCCTCCATTGTGTCAACTGCTGAAGAAAATCATACAAAGTGCAGTGAACTTACAATGGATGATCGACAATACATGCTTCAACTAAAGAATGAGTTAAAAGGTGCTGATGCTGCACTAGATAGAATTAGAACTGATCTGGTCAGGTATAAGGACCTGAAAAAAGAGGAGATAAGCAAATGGGATAGCGTTAGAGCTTGGGCAACTGGAATTGGTGTAACTGGAGTAGTTCTGGCTCCATTCACTCTTGGGTTATCATTATTAGTGAGCGGGGGTGCAGTGGCAGCATTTTTGTATACGGAGGCATATACACAGGAGGCAAGAGATGCTGTTCGGGATTATGAACGCAAAATAGATAACTGTGCAAGTTATTCACGTGGTATACGATCAGATTTGGATAGCATGGAACGTGAACTAAAGATTACTGAAAATAAAAATTTGGCATTACTTCAGTGCTTCAAATAAGAACGCTGTATTCCTGCAGTATGTTTAAGTGTTTGAACAAATGACGTTCATTTGTAGAATAGGACTTCTATGTAATTTAACATTTCTTTTGCATATTGAGGTGTAATTTGAATGTGTTTAAGCTATTATACAAATCAGAAAAATGCGCATATGCTTATGGTGATGAATTATATACAACTTTGAGGATTGATAAACTTGATCGAATGAATGCTTTAAAATTTGATTTGTAAATAGAACCGTTCACGACGTGTCCCCTAATCTATAAAATTTATACATGCATACAGGCTGTCCCCTCGGGACCATATAATAAGGGCAGCAATCGTATATAGCTTGTCGGTGTGGGATAGACATTGCTTTAGGGTGATTCATCCCCTAACATACGTGCGCGAAGCCGGAAGTTTTAAAGAAACTGCACGAGAAAAGATTGCACGTATTTGCTTCTATACCCCCTACTTGTACACGCTGTTTTGTTTTGAGTGTTTCCTTTTGAGGGTACTTTTGCGCTGAGCTTCAGCTCAGTGTCAGGTAATATAAAAGAAATGACTAGAGCTAATTTAAAAGCCTCATGTACTATACTTGAGCGCTACTCTCGTGCTGCATAATGGGTAGAGCGAAAAGCATATTACATTCATGTGCCTGTACCCTAAGCTGCATGTCCAGATGACATGCACACATCAGAACCACTCGATGCAACACCGATATTTAGTGCACAGTAAAACAATAAGTTGATAATTAATCATCTGTAGTAGATTAGTCTCGTACCCAGACCCACATCGCAGCGCTGCGGATGGATTACATCACCGCTACGCGAATAGTGGGTCTGGTGTACAAATTTCTGTCCAGTTATTGCATAATACTTACATTCCAACGTCGGGAGGAATGCAATTACGTATGTATGAATAATATTATATTCAGCAATTAGTTGTTAATCGTTTAATTAGAAACGTGTGTCATGGATAATTGCAAGCTGTGTGGTGCAAATACATTGTTGGAGAAAAACTTAAAGCCGCTCCCTTCTCAGTACAGTATCTTCCCATATTAAGGAAGCAATCACCAGTACGCTTAGCAACGAACGTGACTTGGATAGCCGTTAAACTGATAAAGGGAGATACGACTATAACGATGCTTCGCTTTGCGTTATTCCTCGATACCGGTAGCTCGTCAAATACCCATGGCAGAACGCCGTAACAAAGAGACTTCCCATACCCATGTTGGTACGCTTACGAACGTGTCCCGACCACGGACCACGTCTTCGATGACTCGGAACTGTTCGTCCTTAACTTTGGCATGCCCCATACGTTCACCCGCCGACTGAATCGCACGTTTTACCTGTACATCATCCATCTCTAGCCTTACCGCCATAACTGATATCAGATAACTTCGATTGATAACTAGAGTATGCATACCTCAAATCTGATTGGTCGCTCCAACATTCCGGCGCAACTGGACAGAAATTTGTACAGGAGGACACCAGACCCACTATTCGCGTAGCGGTGATGTAATCCATCCGCAGCTGCGATGTGGGTCTGGGAACGAGACTAGTAGTAGATGCCTCTCGAGTTCAACCACGTGTACAACTTCTATTATTCCTGCATTACATCGGTGCGAGTGGTGTTATACTGCGTGTTTCATAGGTAATTAACACAAAAGTTTGAAACAAACATTCGTGCATAACTAAAGGATCCGTTTAAAGACCATATTGAATGGTTTTCTAAATGTTTTTTTTCTCTTTTTTGTATCTTAATCCTAACCGGAGAAACGGGCCTTTAAATACCGATTAAGCAATGTATGGCTATTGTTGCGCAAATATTATAAAAACTGTGATCCTCATAATGCCGATATTCAAACGGTCATAACTGTTTTTGCCTTTTAACATTTCGATCCCAAATTTCATATGAAGAATGGAATGTTTTAGGCCTACACAAGGAATGACATTTGGGAACATTTATATACTGAATTTCAACATCCATTTATCAATGTATAAAACTAAATTGTTGACTTCCGTTTGAATGTTTCAAATTTTTTAACCAAATTACCCCAAGTAATAAATGATCTGAAAGATCGTTTTGAATACATAAAAACTGTAAAATGTATAAATAAATAAAAACACATGAATAGTACACACTTACACAAGACATCAGTAACAAACTGCATCAATGTAATAGATTCATCTTCTCCATCATCTTCAGTTTCTTCTACTGTTCAATATGTAATAATTAACTTTAATAATTAATAATTTAATTTAATAATCAATTAACAAGTATGGACGACTTTTTTTCAGTTTTGCCTTTAGAAACTTTATCTTGCTTGCTTTGCTCTTCTTGAAGTCTGGAATGCTGTATATTTATTCTCAGGTCATCATTGGCTTTTCTTTGCTGCCATGTAAATCTTGCTCTCTTTATTGCAAACAAGATAGGTTATACTTGAATTTCATCAGCTTAACCATGCATGTATGGCTGCTCAAGAACTTAAGCTCATAACTTCATGTAATTAGGATTCCTCATCACTTGATACATCACTTGATATAATTGTGATTGTAAACACAATAGAGTCTCATCCTCTTGACTTAGCTTCTCTCCAAAGACACTTGATGTTGCAATAGGAAGAAAGTTGGTTTCTGTATCAGGTCCCACAATGTCATTGTGCACATCTTTATCATGGGAACCATTTTAAGGTTAGCCTTACATTCGATATTACTGTAAAAGATCTTCATCCAAGGCCCCGTGATAAATTTTCCAATTAATCAATTACTATTAACTGAAGTAATTTATTCTGTAAATCATTCATTAAGCTAGACTTCAAACTCTTTTTGCAGTAACACATATTTTGCAGATAATACAATGACCTCTCTTAAAAATTTCAGCCAAATAAAATAAGACATTGAATCGATTTCCTACATATTGGAATACCAGTCCCTGGCTTTATATTTTCATGACGTAAAAAGTGCTTAAAAAGTCATTTAGCACGGGGTCTTGTATTTCTGTTGGAGGCAACTCAGACCTTGGTATCACATAATCATCACTTAGAAGTTGCACAATAGCTTCCCAATTTCTAGTTGTTTGTTTTTAGTGCACACAGTTTTTTTGCACAACTTACCAATAGATGCTTTTAAAGCTTCTATATGTTGGTTCCATGAAATGTTATTCAAATTCAAGACATATGGAGAAATAGCGGTCAACGGGAGCCCTTCATTAATTCGCGGTTTGCGTAATCACGACATACTTCCGTAATCGTTCCATACACAGTATGGGGAAAGCATACCAAATGTTTTTTACAGCTTAGCTCCTGACAGATTGTCATTTGGCAAGATTTTTAAACACGTCACCATATTTTTCCCGAATAAGCCCTCGGTTCCATTGAATTGTAGGGGCCTTTTTTTCAAATGTTCATGAAGTCAACGGGGGTGAGTTCTCATCACAATATTCCACAGTCTATTACGTCCAAACCTTAAAGATCTACTGTTAGCTCCTGTCAGAAACATATAGCTGATACACAAAGCAAATATTCTGCGCTTTTAAACGTGAGGCCTTCGTATTTGAAAATTCGGTTCCATACTCCACAGAAGTATTCCTTCTTGGATTTCATAGTGTCCCCGTCTCGTGCCCACAAAAATTGAAATGCGGACGTACGTACGTTAGGCATTCCTTCTAACATTACCAAAGGTTTGTTGCTAGCTATTGTGCACTGCCGCACGCTCATTTAAGTAATTTCTAGGCTACTGCATGGTGAAGCGGTGATGCTGTGTTATGTACTCTATATAGTACGTACAGTGCCGGATTATCCATTGGGCAAGTGGGGCTACAGTCCAGGGGCCCACAACCTTAGGGGGCACCAAACGGGCAAGTATGCATGCGGTGTTTGGTCAGACCCTCCCCAACCCCTTCCCAAAGACGCACTGTACACTAAAGAAACCACAAAATAATTTTCGGTCAATGCATTTGCATATCCCCTCCCCGCTGCTTTTATAATCAACTCCGTCCGTAACGCAGGTTACGGCAGGTAATAGGAAACTCTGTTTGTGCGTTATTATGAATAGTAGCAGCTCGACCTCGAAAAAAAGCAGTGATGGACCAGGAAGGGTACAGATGAGTGGCGCTGCAAAACGAAAGTTGAAGAAACCGCAGGAGAAATTAATTACTAAGCTTCGCAAGCTGGATGACCTGGGTTTTATCAACATCGTAGCACCCACAAACATGTCTGAAAGCTCTGCCACTACAACAGTGGACCAGAGTGGAGATCGTGCTTGCAATGAGCTTAATAGCTCCAATCCAGAAGGCATGATTCCTTTGGAGGCTGAAGCTCTCTCGCTTGGCTCTCACGCGGAGAGCGGATATGAAGACAATGCTTATCCTGGTTATCCAATTGAAAAATGCAGTAGTTCCGAATGCAAATCCAGTAGCTCCTTGTTGCGAGAATATAGTGGCGATGTTGCTTTGTGGAAGAACATTTCAAAAGAGGTGCGTGAATACTGCATGGAGCATGAAAGGACCTAAAGAGTGCCAGAATTATGATGGCGATTTTGCAGCTTCCGAGCGACAGTTTAAGGACCAAAGCAGAATATTCTCTAAACATCTCCTCTTTCGAAGCATCTTTCTGGTGAAGAAATTGCTCGAGAATGGATTGTTTACTCCCCTTCCACAGGAAATATTTTCTGCTTTATATGTGTTCTGTTTGGTGACAAGCACATTACAACAAAGTTTTCAGGTACTGGATTCCAGTAGATTGATTGATCATGAAAATAGCGCTGCACACCATAGCCTCAAGTAGCATACTCAAGTCAGAGACAAGTGTGCGGAAGAATAGATTGTGAAATTGGGAAACAATTAGAAGCTGAGAAGAGATACTGGCATGATATTCTATAAAACGTGTGGTTGCTGTCATTAAATTTTTATCAGAACGTGGTTTGCCGTTTCGAGGAGATAATTAACTCACCACACAATGGAATCTATATTAATTTCATGGCTGTATTTTGGAACATCATTTTGGAAAGGTTGAACAGAGTTAGCGTGGCTCTTCAAAGTGCTGAAATTGAGCTCGGAACAGCTGTCAAACTGCTACAGTCACTCCAGGACTTCGTGTCAGAACTTAGAGGGAACTTGGATGCTATTGAGATGCGTGCGACACAAAAGGATCCAAGTGCTAAATATACGGATGCCGAAAAAGAATAAGGAAACCAAAAACGCAATTCAGTGATGAATCTAACGGATTGGTGCTTCATCAGCATGATACGTTTCGCATCGAAGTGTTCCTTCCAATATTGGATAAACTGTCACAGGCCTTGATGTTACGCACACAGGCATATGATGTGGTGCACAAGCGCTTCGGATTTATTACAGAATTTCTAAGCATGGGAGCAGACGAAATAGAAAAGACGGCTCAAAACTTACAGCAATGCTATCCTAATGACTTGGAGCTCAGCTTTCCACAAGAGTTCAAACACTTTTCCTGAACGTTTGAATTCAGACAAGGAAATGCCGACATGTACATTCACATGTACACTGAGCTATTAATTTGTACAGTATTATTTATAACCATTGTCTCCAATCAACCTTTCCAAACGTTGAAATTGCTTATCAAATGTACTTGAGTTTGATGGCAACCAATGCATCAGGAGAGAGATCGTTCTCCAATCTCCATGCAAGCTAAAGCTTTTCAAAAATGAGAAAAGAACATGCATGTATCAAGACAGACTTAACTGGCTATCACTCATGGCAATTGAGTCTGAGGTGCTACAGCAGATTGAATTTGAAGACATTATTGAAAAATTTGTGGCTGCAAAGTGTCGAAAAGTTGTAAAATTGTAAATCCTTTTTGCACAACTTGTACTTCTTCATAGTACTAATCACTTACTTTACTATATTTAATTCCATGCGCAACGATTGAAACTCAAAAAAAGGAGGGGGCCTTTCAAAATAACTAGTCCAGGGGCCCCAGTGACCCTTAGTCCGGCACTGAGTACGTTGCTTGTACATATCCAGCGTCGTATCCATAACGCTTACCCATGGCTGCTAGCTCTTGCTGGAGCACTATACCCTCGGTACCCTGCACAGTGGCGTGCGCTTAAACCTTGAGCACTGTTGTGCATGTATGTTGTTTCTAAATAATGCACACGGTACGGGGGGGGGGGGGGGGGGAAGGGGGGGGGGGAAGGGAAGGGGTAGGTCTAGAAGGCTTAGCATAGCTTGCTTGAAGTGTTCTGTCGCGTTTTGCTGTACATCATTTTACCCATTTTGGTCGCCAATGTTCTGTATATGTATATGTACACCATTTATAGGTACACGTGACACCATAATCGTTTGCAACCCACCCTCCACCTGACCAGCAAGCAAACCAACAGGTAATGAAAAAGAAAAATGCAGTAGTAGATGTGTTGACATCGTGCATGTGTGTGTATGTGTGTGTGTGTGTGTGTGTGTGTGTATGTGTGTGTGTGTTGTGTGTGTGTGTGTGTGTGTGTGTGTGTGTGTGTGTGTGTGTGTGTGTGTGTGTGGTGTGTGTGTGTGTGTGTGTGTGTGTGTGTGTGTCTGCAGTTTAGTACCAATATGAATATGCATTGTTAACTTGTGCAGTATCATGCAGTTCAACAATATGGCCTACCTGGATGAGTTACAAATCAATAAACTAAACTAATAAATAACAACAACACCAAATTCTCCAAGAGCCAGTGCATGTGTGATATATACTTTCTTTCCATCCCAAAATGAACTTGAGTATGTACTACAATGCAGGTAGAGGGGATTGGATTTATAAGGTGTGACTGTTTACAAATTTTATGGGTTATTGTGTCAGTGTGGTTCTGCATGTGTGGTATGTTACGTGTATCAGACTTTGTTAAGGGCATGCAATGTAACATATGCACATTTGTGTATGGACATACATGTATGTAGAAAGTTGGCGACTGACTCAATGAATGTTTGTGTTGTGTATTGGACTATTGTATTCAACAAGACCTTTCAATTGGTAGCAGAGAATGCAGAGAATGTCTGACAGACATGCTAGTATGTTAGTTTGTGTGTGTGTGATGTGTTTTAGTGTTTGCGTGTCAGTTGTGTCATGTTGAAAAATTGCCCATACATTGGCGTCATCTAGTGATTTATTTCAAATTGATACTTTAATAAGGTTATCAGTATTTGTGCATGCTCATATGCATATTTGTGTATGTGTAAACATATGGACTAATTTTTGTTTATGCATATTTATGTGTGTTCGCATTATGTGTGTTATATTGTAGAATAATGTGGACAACATTTCAACATTTCTGATAGGAGCTGGAAGAACACACTGAGTGATCTTGAGCCTGAATGCAGCAGTGAAGCCAGAACAGTGTAAGACTATAAGGCTGTGTGTGTACTTGTGTATGTGCGTGTGTGTGTGTGTGTGTGTGTGCATATGTGTGTGTGCGTAGTTGAGTTAAATTATACATGTTGTCATTGCAGTGGCGCATACGATACCCACATTAGTAGTAAGGTTATGTTAATTTTCTATATATGGGTTAAAGAACACTTGGTTAAAAATAGACCTATTAGTATACCATTGGGAAATTATTTTTAGGCTTTGTGTATAAACGCATGTGTTTGCGCAAGTAGCTGTTCAGTTATTGTGAAGAACAAGGGAAGTGGTCTTGCGAAGGTGTAGGGCATTACAATTGTACCATATTTTTTGTGATGATAATAAGGTTCTGCGGCATCAGCCTTCTACATACATGTATGAGTGCTTACTATTTATAATAATGGCAGTAGAAATGGGTGTGCAGAGTGCAGAACATTTACTGATAGCTGAAATGTTGTGTTCAAATTAGCTGTTGCTTCCTACTACTCACTAATTTTCTTGCCTTTCTGCAAAGTAGAGAAAGTACACGTGTGTGTATTTGTGTGTGTGTTGCTTATCACAAACACACATACATTTACACACATGAGACTTCTATACTTCTGGACAACTAAAACATATATCTAGCAAATTAACCCCTCCTTTCCATATGCACACAGATCTGGTGATATACACACAAGCACACACACAAGCACAAGCACACACACAAGCACAAGCACACACAAAGCACAAGCTCTCACAAACACACATCCTTGGTGATAAAAACTAAGTGGTATTGTGGTTAATTATGGCATGTGCAAATGTAGGAGGGTCTAATCCTTTTGTGTGTGCGTGTTGTGTGTAAGTCCAGGGTAGGCCTATGTAGGCGTAGGCCTATGTAGGTACGTAGGTCCAGGGTAGGCCTATGTAGGTACATGTAGGTCCAGGATAGGCCTATATAGGTCCAGGGTACTAGTATAGGCCTATGTACATGTAGTTACATTGTAGGTCCAGGGTGGTACAGGTGGTGATGAACACGTAGGCAAAGATGAGGAGAGTGAAGATGAGGATAACTATTCAGATGGAATTGAAGTTGACTAAAACACCTGGACCCTTGCACAAGTACAACAATTGTATAGCCCTTGAAGATAATATTCATTATGTGGTAGGTTATGTAAACTGTGGTTAGCTAATCTGATGTTAGGCTGCGGTAGGTGTTGTGAGCTCCCAGTTCTAAAGAGAGCGAACTGTGTACCTGTACATGTACAGTGCATGTCTTAAAAGCACACACTATATATGTGTAGCACCTATATACAAACCACACATTGTGTGCAGCGATGGGGATGGCATGCATGGGAGCATTAGTCCTGATGCCATAAACTTCACAATCAAGTACATGATGGGAGGGGGGTGAGTGGCCTGATGCAAAGCCTTTGGCCTAGTGGTAGAGGCATTTTAGTCTGTTGCATAATGTCCTGGTACTTTGTTGTTCTAGGGGTTCAATAAGAGAGCTCTGTTTTAAAAGTCTGTTTGGGACTGTTTCTATGGAGATGAGACGACATGACATTCCAGTATCTATTTTTTGTACTGGTGAAGAACAGCAGGGTCCAGGAACCCAATGTTGAGACTGACCATCTGGAGTCATCCACCTCAGGCTCAGTGAATTTACTCAAGAATCGGAGTTTTGACCCTAGGTTCCAACCTACCAGGCAAGATGTCAGCTGGTCCAGAGGGCATGCACTTCTTCATCAAGTGGTCCAAAACCAACCAGATGGGCAGGTGTGTTCACCGTACCCAAAGGCAGGCACATGTGTCCAGTTCCAGCAATGGAGGCCTAAAGAGAATGCTGTCACTGTTCCACTCACTCCTCACCCTCTTCCACTTCAATTATGGGAGAACACTCACATCTAAGAACTTCCGATTCACCTTTCTATCCCTGGTATGGTGGAGTTATGTGGCTACAATCCAGCCAAATACAACACCCACATTAGTGCAGCCATGTACAGTAGCTGCCAGAACAGGCCTTCCCACTGACACCATTTGGAACCTCGGAAGAGGTGAAGCAAAGCATACCAGACATACGTATTGGTGCAGCCACAGTACATGTAAACTCTAATTGCTAACTAGCAATAGCACAAATTGTGCATGTTTTAACTGCACATTACATGTATCTATGTTTACACAAACCACACACTGTGTGCAGAGACAGGGGTTGAGCCTGATGCCATAACATGGGAGGGGGGTGGAGTCCTGATGCAGGGCTTTGGCCCAGTGGTAGACCCGATGTGTAGACAAAGTTTTCCTTAATGCCATAAATGTAAGTATATATTGTGATAGCGCTCTTCCATTGGCGAAGTCCCAGAGGGTACTTCGCGCTTTACGTGTATTGATCGACTCAGGCCCGTAGCCAGGTCGGGAAAAGGGGGGGTTCGAAAATAATAAATGTGGACCTAAAGTGGGCGTGGATCACCAAAAGGGGGGGTGGGTGCGGGAGGGGGATGTGCCCCCTCAGGCGCGAAGCGCGGAAGCTTTTGAAAACATTGATTTTGCAACTGAATGCAAACCAATTTGCAGACACATGTACCAGTACAGCTTTATAAATCTTCATTGTAATTTGGTAAATATAATTGCCAATGTACATGTAAGCGCTCATGCATAACTATATTAATAAACCATTTCGGTCGACATTTAGCCACTTCTATGAGACACTGACAATACTTCTATTAATACATGCATGAAACCCATATAGGCTAGCTAGTATAACACTGCAATGCATGCACAAGTGTACATGTATATAGTGCATGACAGAGCTAGTGTTTGATTTCAAAGGCGTATGATAGAGTCAAGTTCAAGCTTCCTTGGGTGCAAATGGGCTGCCGCTGTGGCAGAATTGGTTTCTGTGACTAAAGGATCCGACTGTTGCCCATCGCCCGTTGCCTTTCGTTTTGCAGTTGGTAAGAACACATCAAGCTTCTGGCACAAGGCAGCGGCTAGTTCACGCTCTCTTTTTTTGTGCTGGGAGCTACCTGGCATTTTCGATCGGCGCACGCGCGCAAGTATTGAGTATGAATTAAAATTACAGTGTAAATGAATAAATTAATTTTCATTTTATCATAACTAGAACTAAACATGAATCAAGACCATATTATTAAATGCGGGAAAGACCAGGACTGGATTGGCCTAGCCGCCCAGGAATCGCCTAATCGCCTTATAGAGTGGCCGGGACCTTTACCGTACTTCCACATAATTGGACCTTTTCCCCCTGAGGGGGGTTCGTTCGAACCCCCCGAACCCCCCCTGGCTACGGGCCTGGTCGACGCTCCAGCTGCACACATATGCATGCAGACAAATATTGGCACATGCAGACTTGATGTTAATCGATCTAGGTAAGACTGAGAAGCCTACGTAGGTCGTAGCTGTACTGGAAAGTTCTAACGAATCCTTTTTTTGCACGTGTCTAGCCTACGCGCTTCATTCATCGAGCTGCATGCAGGCTAAACGAACAATATTTACAATAAACTTCAAGTGAAAACAACCCACTATATAGGTCAAAAGTGTCCATGACGACGTCATGTATATAATAAATATAATAGCCTTCACCATAATGCATTAAGCAGTGAGCTAGGGTGGGTGGGTGTCCCTCTAGCTGGCAGTCTAGACTATGGGAATTGGGGGGAGGAGGCTAGGGAAAAGGTTTCCACTTAGCTACCTGGCTTGCTATTGGCTCAGATCATCAAAATCCAGCAGCCTTGTTAATCTTCAGCTGAATTAACTTATTGTGCACATTTATTCACCATAAGACAATTATTGCCGATATTTATTAAACAATTTTGGCAGATGACGCAATGGCATACTTATATGAATAAATTATGCGCGGTAGAAATAAAAATTTTTTCTTGATTTTAGTTAAAGAATGGTTAATGGAATAATTTTTAGAAGCCCACAATCAGACCGATTTATAGTACATTATAAACTTGTTTAAAATTCAATTTGAAATAAAAAGCAAGAAGACCGCCTATGTATGGGCCATTTCTGGATATGATATGAGCTACTGAAGTAGCAGTCTTCAACTACTCAGTTCTTTTGAGTGCAACTGCATAACTAGTCCTCTTCTTAGTGGTCCTTTAAGTATCATCTCTTCTTAGTGGTCCTTTTTAAGTATCATCTCTTCATTTAAATCCTTCATAGGTCTCAATCAGCTCATCAAAGTCCTTGGTCAATATAACAGCCACTGAAACAGGATATGGCATATCATATTAAGCATTCAGGCTTATCAAATGGTCTTTGCATGCATGGTTAACGGTATTTGGCATCTTCCACAATCCTATCGCTTGGTCTTTAGCGAAAATAAATCGTTGCGCACAGTCCAAAAATTCTGAAAGTTGCATATTATAACACTCATAGATCAATACAACGATGCAAGGTGTTTATGCATAGGCACGGAGTAAACACCCTCAAAAAAGGGTATATTTATATGGCTCTAAGGTTGACTGGATTACACAACTCTACAAAGAAGTGTATTGTAAGTCTAATAACTATATCTCCTAACAGAGTATTGATTCCATACTATGAAAACCAAATTCTGTTTTAGTGTGATAAGCAATGAGATAGCTGTCACACATTCGACGGCGAGCTGAAAATGAGCCATTGTGCATTGCCAGATTGTCCTGAAAGTTCACGGTAGATAGAAATTGCTTGCCCCTTATTGTAGTACAGAAATTAATCCAAAAGTAACCTCGGCGTCTCTCTATCACAAGGAAATTAACTCAAAATAATTACTTCTAATTGTGTTATCTTTGTCCCAATTTTGGAAGCATTATATCTATGATACACAATGTGCAAATTTTCCCACAGGTGATAGTGCATGTGTATTTTGGTAGTGCAATATACATGTATATTACAGTAATGCTACTGTACGTATTGAATAGTATTAATGCGTTAATATTTAGATATAATCAAGCGCTTTGCGCAGGGGGTGCCCACCCCCTCCCACCCCATTTTGGAAACCTACGCCCACTTTATTATCAATACGTTCCTATGATTAACTGCACAATACATAGAACAAGTATAATTTACAGCATTCACACAGCCAAGTGTATTTTTACTTCCTATAGTTCTATTATGCAGAGTTCATTTTACAATCCAACGTTTTTTAATACCGTCACCAGAGTTGACCATGTCACTGGCTTCACACCCATTCCCTTCAGCCACTGTTTAATATGGCCACATTAATTTCTTCAACATTTATGTGGTGTTCTTTCTCCAATGCTTTCATGATATCTCCATTACTGTCTTCCAGCAGGAATATTCCAAACTTTAAATAATTAACACCAATCTTTTGAGCAAAGTTCACCTTCTTATTTGAGAAGGATAGTAATTCCCTCAACGTGGGTGTTCCTGGAGGACAGGACACAAGATACTATCATATAGCAAAGGGGCAAAAAATATCTGTGCAATTAATGAAAGCATATAAGGACAAATGCACATATTGTTGCAGATATAGATGCATACTACTCCTCCCTCCAATACAACATAGACTTGGAGGTTAGATTCTCAAGCCTGGATCATCCCCTTCACTAAGACTTCAGTACATGTAGAACCACTAGATGTATAGCTGTGAATATTTATTAAATCAGTGGATGTACATACATTGCATTCCTCTATCACAGCATATACATTTGGCCCATTGTATGCAACAATGCTACTAACCTTCCAAGTTTTCTACTTGATATATCAATTCTGACAATAGCTGCGAGGTAGGAACTGTAAGATGATCATCAATACATGTATGGAATTTTCAATTTATTCAATTCATTTTGACATTTCAGACATATAAATTGTACTTTATGAAGTGTTCTAAACAATGGTCAGAGTACAGGGTGGGTGGGAGTGATTGGAGATTTCCTTCACCCATTATAAATAGAAGTCAACAGCAGGTTGTGTACATGTATTTTTTCATAATAACATAATGACCATTCAAATACAATGTAAACGGTCAGGCATCGTGGTGGGAAAAATAAGCAAAAAAAAAAGACTAATGATTTGGATGGAGGATAAGGTGATCCAAAAGCAAGTAAACAATGTACAGATCTGATAATTAGGGTTTGATAGGATGCTACAATGAAAGTTTCATACATTTTTCAAATAGGCTTTAAAATCTGCAAAAATTGAAATACAATAAATACTAACAAGTGAGGAGTTGTGCATGCATATCTTGCAACATGTGTAGCCACAGTGAAGGTAAATGGCAACATTATCTCATGTGACAATAGTAAACACCTAACCCACATCCATGCAAATATTGGATTGATATGAAGCAATTATGTGAAATACAGATATTTGTTATATTCATCAAATATAAAGATCATTATGCAAACCTGTAGGTTTCCATATTCCCATTTTTGACATTGATTGATTTTCATCAACAGGCTGAAGAATTCTGAGACCAGAAGGGAGTCGTCATTGATGGTTTCACCTGGCAAGAGCTCTCCACCAATGTCGTCTGAAGACACACAAAAATTATTTTTTAATAAATTATTTAAATAATAATATTTGATGTTGAAAGGTAATATATGCTCTGACACTGACAGTCCTCTCATATCTACACTGCAAGGCCGAGGCTTGTTTCTGCTGGCCAAGCTCTTATCCTATTCCGTTATTTGTATTAAGGTAACTTTGTTACAATTGATAGAAGTAATAGCAATTTCAACCTAATAAGCATAGGCACATCGGCTGTGGTGTGTGTGTGGTGTGGGGGGGGGGTGTCCTTGCTTCCAAAGAATAAGATGAAGTGCATAGGATCAACGACCGATAAGCTTTGTTCTTACTGCTTACCATGCGATTACATTAATTGGTATGGAATGTGCGGCTGAGGAATGTGAGACTATCTTCCTAGCGGTATAATTACAGTATGTACCTGTGGGAATTTCCGCACACCTGAAACAATGATATAATATTTCTTACGTTATTGTACACCTATTCACAGTGACGTCATAGTAAGGACACCCACATCAGCTGATCAGACATATAAAGTATACACAGGTCGCCATGCACGTTGGTGTCAGCTTACAGAGAGGTCACATGACACTTGGCTATGATGGTTTTGTAAAAGTTTAATACAGCTAATAATAAATCAAAAGTTTCCGCTATCTGTCAAATTCCGGTCACTGGCAAAGCATGTTGTGTGATAATCATGACAAAAGGAGATTCCAATACCTCTATTTGGAATCATTTGATGGCTGCTCATAATGGGGTTTATTGCACCCTCAAGACAAAATTGGTATGCGCAGTATTTCAGTGTGCTATTTTATTTTTGTTGTTGAAGCATAGTTGATAGTGTGATAGGTTTGTATTATTGTAGCATTTGTTCTACTCAAATTCCAGAATCCATCAAGGCATATGCTGGCTAGTCCTCAATAATTCCTGATATCCATCCAGCGCCTTAAATCAGCATTCCTGTTTCAGTCATGCAACCTGAGCTTTGAAAGAAGACCGATTTTAAGGAAGTCCTTTGGATGTCTAAAAGAAACTTTCATCTGTCTGCAACATGTTGTTCAGAATTTCATGATGCAGCATGTTGTTCAGAATTTCATGACTATATTTCACCAGCATCCAGTGGTTCATCACAAAGGAGCACATTATGACCGTAACATTGAATTTGCCCTTCAGCTTGGTAGTGTCGGAATGTCAAAGGTCACTCAGTTTATACTTTTGATTTGAGGGATGATGGCATCAAGCTCTCCATAGCTGGTGATCTATGGAGAGGCAATGGAATGACTCTTTATTGATTATGTGGCCATGGGATTGCTCGCAACTGGGAGATGAAAACCATGCTTATTGCAGCCTCTCCTTGTGGTCATGAAAGGCATACAGGAGAGTACATTGATAAAGCACTTCTTGCTAGTGGGCATAGAGCACAGCTTTTCAAACGTGCTTGTGATAATGTGGGTAGCAACATAGTGCTTGCTTGGAATAAGTATAAAGCCATTCCATGTTTAGATCACCTCTCAGTCAAAATATTTACAGCTGAATTACAATGTAGAGACAAGCCTTTGCAAGGTTTAAGTGTTAGCAGTGCACTTTAATCATTCTGCCATAGCAAAGAATGCACTGGCAGATTTACAGAAGGAAATGAATATGCCACAACATGTACTTGATCAGGATGTTAAGATTCAGTGGTGATCAGCATTCAAAACTCTCGAAGTACATATATTGCACGATAATCAAGCCCCAATGATGGTTTATGATGTGAGAAATGCTGGTCATTCATACTAGTTGAACAAGCTTAATGTTGACGAGTGGACAGAAGTTGAAGAACAGCTAGATGTTTGCAGTTGACTACAGATGCATCACCGATGATGGAAGGTGGAAAATATCCAATGTGGCCCCAGCAACAGATATTTTGTTCCCAGTGCGTACTGCAAAGGGTTAAGCTGCAGTCCCCACAAATTCATTCCAAGTAACAGTTATATGTGGTTGTGCAGCTATGCTGGAAAATCTGACAATTTTAGAACTGATGTGCTTAACTTCATTTTACAGTTTCATGTACTGGACATCAAATTCTTGCAATCAAAAAAAACATCACATCCTGCCAGCTGACTGGTTGACAAAAGCAACAAATCGTTTCAAGTTGGAGTTTTATTGCCTATGGCCAATTGATGAAGATTAGGTGCCATAATTTG
This sequence comes from Ephydatia muelleri, assembly GCA_013339895.1. Taxonomy (NCBI): domain Eukaryota; kingdom Metazoa; phylum Porifera; class Demospongiae; order Spongillida; family Spongillidae; genus Ephydatia; species Ephydatia muelleri. Next base: position 3,200,164 of record JABACO010000014.1, read on the forward strand.
TTGAGGCTATTGCACTGGATATTGGGACTGATGTTTGTACAAAAAAAGAACGTGGTATTAATGCAGAGCTTTTTTACTGCTCTAAACCCATCATGTCATTTCATGCTAGGAGAAATGTGACCAGAATCCTGTGATTTCAGCTAGGAGTGGTCCTTTGGTTTGGTGGAAACAAAATGAGAATTTATTGCAAAATGGCATGACAATATCTTGGAGTTCCGGCAAATAGTGCTTCAGTTGAACATGTCTTCAGTGGTGTTGGAGTGACACTTACTGATCTTCACAGGAACATAAAGGATTCCATACTTGAATCAATTCATGCAATTGTCTGCATAATCTTGTATCTGTATATATGTGACAGTGCATTTGTAATCAATAATGCAACAAAATCTTGTAGTGGATGTGCTTGTAAGAAAAGATGGAGTCATAACCTTTGAAAATGCCCACTTTCTTAACGGCAATCATTACCGTTCAGTAAGAAAGCCTATCAGTAAATTGTTTATCATTAGGCATAGAGAACTTTCAGTAAATCAGTATTCTATATGAGGTGCTTAAAACTGAAAATTACTGATAAGCTCAAAAGCGTATCAATAGTTGACCGTAATAGTGTACAATGAAGTCAATTTTGCCTTCCCGTCACAGTTCAGACAACTCAGAAAATTTAATCTACATTGGCTAGTTAACATGACATCAATTTCAATGCAGACTGTTTCATTTGCAGCGGCTAATTCAATAAGGTTATTCTAGATTCTAGTTGCAGCGTTGCTAGTTTAATTTGTATGAGCTCCTCATGAAATATGTCATTCTGTTCAGCTCATTTAGCACGTATTCCACTGCATATACATGTACATGTACATGCTCCAGAGATAGTATACACTATCTCTGGTGCTTCTAAACTGACAACCTTGTCATCTGCATGCATCGTATCTGCTTCAGAAAAGAAGTCATACTTTTAGCTGCAATGTGAGACCATGATATCAGCTGCATCTCATCGTTCTGTTCTTACTCTCATTTGACAATTGCACTCCTCTCCCATCTCCCTACAGCTAGCTGATGCTCAAATTCATCTTTGAACTACTTGAGCCACTATGTAAATTCAGCTTGCATCATTATTATACACGTATATATAAATTTAAAACTATGTCAAAGTATTCACTGTACGTGTACCTTATCATGTACTAATATGGAGAATAGACTTCATTGAAATTCATCAACATGGTATATACTAATCAGTACTACGTGTAGCGCTATCCTAGATAACATTCATATTCACACAAGCCTAATTATCACGTTTTAAATGTTCATTTTTTGTCTAACAATTCAGACTTCAGACTTTCTATAGCATCAGCCAGTTCTTCCTTCTGTATACATCGCAAAGTGTCCACCAGAGTTGACCATGTTCTTGGCTTGGCACCTTTACCGTCAAGCCATTTTTGAAGTATGGCTATGTTAATGACCTCAGCATTCTTCTGGTGCTCCATCTCCAAGCTTTTTGTAACAGCTCCACTTTTGTCTTCAAGCAATAGAATGCCAAATTGTAAATATTTGTCTCCAATTTCTGCTGCAATGTTCAGCTTTCTGTCTGAGAAACAGATCAATTGGGGCATGGTTGGTTGATTGAGTGGTAGTGGAGGCAGCAAACCTGATGTGTGTGGATTAAATTGATTTGATGTATTCTTATACTGTGTCATACAGATTAAATCATTAACTGCTTCCATGTACATTTTCACACATTTGGTGACATTCATTGTACCAGAAAGTCAATGTACCAGTATATGTCCAGACATGTACACACAATGTTTACTCTGAAAAGTATGAAGCTTAATAAGGTCCAGGTAGGAAGTTACTGGATGATAAGTAGATAATCCATTATAAAGAATACAATGGTAAGATCGTTATTCTGTCATTAAAATTTTGACCGATCCTCTTAAATATGGTCTAGCCTGACTGAGATGGGAAATTAGAACCATGGGGACCAATTACCACCCCCTCTCCTGTCCTATTGACTTCTAGCTAACTTAAACTAGAACTAGCGCTGTCCTAGATCATATGCCATTCATGTTCGCACAAGACTAATTATCACCTATTAAATGCTCATTTTTTAGTCTAACAATTCAGACTTCATACTTTCTATAGCATCAGCCAGTTCTTTCTTCTGTATACATCGCAAAGTGTCCACCAGAGTTGACCACGTTCTTGGCTTGGCACCTTTACCATCAAGCCATTTTTGAAGTATGTCTATGTTAATGAGCTCAGCATTCTTTAGGTGCTCCATCTCCAAGCCTTTCGTAACAGCCCCACTTTTGTCTTCAAGCAATAGAATGCCAAATTGTAAATATTTGTCTCGACTTTCTGCTGCAATGTTCAGCTTTCTGTCTGAGAAACAGATTAATTGGGGCATGGTTGGTTGATTGGCTGGTGGTTCTGACGTCAGCAACCCTGATGTGTGTGGATTAAATAGATTTTATTTATCCTTATACTATGTCTTACAAATAGACTAGCATGACATAAATCCTTAACTGCTTCCATATACATGTTCACACATTTAGTGACATTCATTGTACCAGAAAGACAATGTACTAGTATATGTTCAGACATGTATACCCTGAAAAGTATTAAGCTTAATAAAGGCCAGGTAGGAAGTTACTCGATGATAAGTAGATAATCCACTATAAAGAACACAATGCATGAAAATGGTCTAGCATGACTAATTGTGATAGGAAATTTGGTCTGTGGGTACCGATTACCAACCCCTCTCCTCTCTCCTCCTATTGACTTTCTGTAGAGATGACCTTGCCCTAACCTAACCTAGAACCTAAAAGCTAAGTCTGTTGCTATGAGCGCATTAGTTGCCAAACTTGTGGCAGATCCAATTATAACATAGAATTTACAATTGTGGGTACCGATTACCAACCCCTCTCCTCTCTCCTCCTATTGACTTTCTGTAGATGACCTTGCCCTAACCTAACCTAGAACCTAAAAGCTAAGTCTGTTGCTATGAGCGCATTAGTTGCCAAACTTGTGGCAGATCCAATTATAACATAGAATTTACAATTGTCATAAATTTTTTAATGTGAGTGTTGGTGGATGCAGACATAGAGGAGATTTTTATGAAAACAATTATCAATCCATGCTCAGGCATCCTGGTGGAGAATAAATAAGCGAAACATGTAAATAATGATTTTCTCTATACACATGAAAGTGGATGGAGGATAAGGTGATCCAAATGCAAGTAAACAAGGTACAGGTCTGATAAATTAGGGTTTGATACGATGCTACAATGAAAGATTCATACATTTTTCAAATAGATTTTAAAATCTGCAAAAACTAAACTAAAATTAATACTACCAAGTGATGAGTATTTATTTTGTGCACGCATATCTTGCAACATGTGTAGCCACACTGAAAGTAAATGGCAACATTATGTGACAATAGTTTTTAATTGTAAGCACCTAACACATATCCATGCAAATATTGGGATTGATATGAAGCAAATATGTGAAATACAGATATTTGTTATATCGATCAAAATTTAAAGATCATTATGCAAACCTGTAGGTTTCCATATTCCCATTGTTTGACATTGATTAATTTTCAGCAACTGGCTGAACAATTCTGAGACCTGAAGGGAGTGGTCATTGATGGTTTCACCTGGCAAGAGCTCTCCACTGATGTCTTCTGAAGGCACACAAAAATTTCGTTTTAAATGCATAATAATTATATGTATTGATTTAGTTAAGCTATGTTTAAACAATTTGTGCTGCCACACACAATATACCTTGATATTCAGCACGGATACATCTGGCTGCTTCAGGATTGATTCTTTCAAGTTCTGTTAGTACATGATTTATTGTTGCGTCACTACCATGATTCTTCCACCACATAAACAATATGTTCCTATAGCTTTCTGCATTGGAGATGCTGCTGCAACCAGCCATACAGTCGTTGTCAATAATTCCTAAATTGTTTTTCATTTGATTCCAATCATTGATCGTTGATACTTTACTTGCAACATCCAAAAGTAATTGAAATACTCTGCATGATATTGTCAAAAAATGTTTTGGAAAGTGAATAACATAAAGACAGTTTTTTTGTAGAGGTTTACATATGATCAATATTATAACACAATGTTGAAAAACTCCAAGGTGACTTACAAATGCTAGGAGAACACATATGTTGACAAATTCCAGATTGCATAAGGATTTTGCGCTTTGTACTTCCATAATAATGGTTTAGACTGGATTATGTATTCATTTAAAACTAGGTAATCAATGTGCTGACGGGGTTGTCGAATCAAATGGAGAACAACTATTGATGGGGTTGGTCTACCTAAACATGCATATTACGTTGTTCAGATGTGTGTGTGTGCATGTATGCGTTCCTGTATATTATACTATTCTTATTATATGTCATGAATACATTTTCTGTTTGTTTTTATTTCGTTTATTCTGTATCAACAATATTTCATTATAATGCTGTCTATTGAAAAAAAAATCAATGTGCCATATTTGCATAGTTATTCATACAGCAAATGCAATCAAACAAGTGTAACCAGAAAATGGAGACCAATCATACACATTAGTAGCCTCAAACACCTGCATGATAAATGAATAAACTTAGAAAGGAAGTTAAATGTCCAAGACCAATTGGCAACCACAACAATTGAAGCAGCATTGCCCTCTTACTGCCATGCATAACTATAGGAATTTTGATCCTCAGTATATTGTCATCATCAATTCGTAATAAATGACACCAACACATAATCTTTTTAGAACAAGAAGATGACATGGTATACTACCTTCCCTCCTGAAGTCGTCCCTTTTGTGGCGGAGTACTGATTTTGTAATTCATGTAAGAGTCATAATCTGCAAGGTAAAAAAAACAAAAACATTGTGATTGTTTTCCCAAACCCAAATATGCTTGGCAGTCACCTCGCACCCTGCCCCTCATCAACAATCGCCTCGATGCTTGAACTAACATAAGTTCTTGTGTTTCTGGAATTGCTAAGGCAGCTGTGTCACTGTGGCAGCATTCATGTGGCATGGTGGATATGTATGACCATTCTTGACTGTTGAAGCTGTATGCATACACTGATTTGAACATATTTGGTTCTTTTCGTCCCCCAATTGCAAGAAGAACACCATTGTATATAGACAACAAAGCACTGCAGTTTGGAATATCTTTTATTGGAGTCCATATTTTGTTTGGAGTAGAACTTGAATCAGCTTGTATCTGCGTAAATCAGGATCATTTTATACAACAATAAATAAAGAAAATCAAATAGTAATCATCGGTGATCATAAACTGCTGTACTGCAGAACTAAATCTCTAAGTGCAACACTCTTTATGCTCAACAATGTCTCTCATTCATAGAATAAAGAGGAGTTTTGTGCTGTCAATTGGTCACAGGGAATTCCATTTGCTCAAAGATCTGACAGTAGACTTTAGCAATCTTTTAAACAATCACACAATTCAGTGTAGTAAGAAGCCAGCTGTTAATATTTAAAGGAATTGCTGCTTTGTTTGGGTCACAGACTGATGTGACATTTTTATTTAAGCATTTATTCAATCATGACCCAATGACAGAAAACTAAATCGATATATATACATGAAAACATTTAAACACACAATCCAAACACTGCCTCACCAGATCCTGGATACTGGCATACCACACTGATTTTGAGTGTGCTTTATTTATAAAGACAACATCATCATTATGGCAGGTCGATGATATATCCTTGCATTCAGCTGGTAGTTCCTTTCCGTAATACCAACGGCCATGGCCCTCATCACTGACAAAGACCTGAACTCTAAGACCACCACCGAATGTTTCTCCCATCACCACTAGTCCACTTCTGATGCTTATCACAGTTGGATGCTTACATTCCTGAATCATTGGTGTACCTTGTCTCCATCGTCTTCCAGCCTCCTCAAAATACAACATGTCTCTTGTAGCACTGATGGAACAATTTCTACCCCCAACAACAAAAAGTTTTCCATTACATACTCCAAGACCAAACTCCCATACTCCAACAGAAGGCATCCCCCTCCACTCGTCATTTGTTTCTATATATTCACAGAGTCCCCCAGCACTGCTACCATAATAAATTTGCCCTTCCATTTTAACGAGGTGACCTCCGCTTCCAGAAATTGTTCGACATTTGGATTCATTCCACTCAACAAACTGAGTATCAGCATTCTGGGGACAAATAAGATGTTAATTTAGTACAAAATAATAATAAATTCTCTGAGAAATGTAGTAGAATATAAGATTGCAATGGTTGTGTATAGGGAAAGATTCAAGGATAAGTGTGCAAATTGATACATACCCATATAGTTTGCACATTTGAGTGAAAAGGTAATGACACAGACATATGTTTAACTGTGCATAGGGAGTATAGGTTCATGTCAAATTTTTAAACTAACCCTTCAATCTCTGTATCTCACCAAATTTCTCAAAGACAATTTTTTTATCATCTTGTCTCCTTATAAGTTTTTTTTTAACAGCACAACACAAATACCATACAGAGAGTTCTGTGAAGACAACCATCCGGTACTCAGAGCTGCTTTTAGGTATTCTTATTCGTATACTTGACTGTTTTTCTATTATGGCATCAACATACATGTATGGGATCATTTGAGTAAAGGGTCTAACATATGTTTTGAACTCTTTATATTCTAGAAGTCTGAAATGTCACCTACACAGTGCTTCTTATTCATTGAGAATCGGACTATGTTGTAAGGCACTGAATTTTTTTATTAGCATACATTTCAACCCAAGTGTTATGTTTCTATTGTTTTCACTGGTAATTTCGTTGCGTCTCTTTTCACAGCAATGATCACACTTTGAATGGCTTATAAATGTGGTACCAAAGAGAGCAAGAAACTACAATTTAAGCAAATTGTTATATCTACAGTTTCTTGACTCTAACATGGAGAAAATGATTCAGTAAAATTGTTAGTATTGTTCCAATCAAATTCATAACACCGCTTCCGTGAAATTAGACGACTTTTTAAGCCCATTTTGTCGAACACCTAACAATAAAAAATTTGTCTCATATGGTCTGTTTGTGCAATAGCCTGCTGAGTCTCGTCGAGCAACTCTTTCACATGACGTTTTGCTTAATACTGAGGCCGTACTTATAAATGACCTTTACCTTCACTGGTTTAAAGTTGCGGGTTTAGCCCGTACCTGAAAAAGGTACACTTTTTCCCTACGCCTTTGTCACACTCGAAAATGAACGCATTTAGTTGGATTCATTTGAAAATAGCCGAATTCGTACTAATGTGTCGTGTAGATATACGCGTGCTTGCGTTACACAAGTGTCTTACCTGCCGAGAGATTCAATGGGGGATTGGTGGTTCTTCGCTCGTACCCAGACTTACGTATGTTAGCGATTATTGCATCTACGTGTACGCCCAATTGAGTATGCATAATAAAATCAGTATCAGTCTGCATCCATGTGTTGCCTTATACGAAGTAAGAGATCAGGTTTGTTCCCACTTTTCTTCAGATTGTGGTGGACTAAGTAGGCCTGTAGCTCTTGTTTATTCCACTTTGATAGGTCCTTCTGCATATCACAGTCACTGTAACACACCTTAGCCTTCTTCCTCCCAGAAACACCTGCATTACTCAAAGGTCTTCCACGCTTGTAACTACCAGCAGATGATGCCTGTGGTTTGCTGCCAATACATTTATACACTGCAAGTTTTTTTCCTGGAAGATGGACAGTCTCAGTGTCTTCCATGCATAATTTAGACCTTACGGCTGCATGGTTCAGGCTGCTCTATAGATACCTTTCTCGGTCGACCGCGCTTGAGATTTTGGCATTTACAACACTTGGTGCAATAGTAACCTGCATTGCACTTGTCACACACTGGCTTTCTGTGTTCATCATAGCACGAAAGTGGCATCCCGATCGAGTAGTATATGTGCACATTGTGTAATTAGTCTCGTTCCCAGACACTGGTCTATATACATTTTGCAAGAAACATTGCGTCATGTTGTCTGGGAATGAGACTAAAGTGATGGTCCGGGACCGACTTTCACACTACAGATGCAAGTTATCATAGAAAGAGACTAAATACGAGCTTGATACTACCTGGGTCCTTTGTTTATGCAAAATGAAGCCTCATGGTCAAGCCAGATTCAAATACAATGGCCTAAGAAAAAAGTGTACTGCACAATGTTTTACTGCAACTAAAAACGGGAACAATTCCACTATAGATCAGTATGGGTTATTACTGAAAATAGATAAAACTTAAGAAATGCTCATGACAGCTCAGCGAGAGATTAGCTTTCTAATGATATATTTGATATAGCAAATGGAATCAATGAGACTATTGAATTTGACAAAAAAAGTCGTCTAATTTCACGGACACAGTGATAAATATAAATGTCACTATTGGTATAATCTGGTTTTGATCATGGTAATTCAAGCAGCATTTCATAGTCTCTTACTCAGACCCCCCTCACATCACAGCAGCAGTGGAATACAGTGTTGTACATCACAAACGAATGAAGCAGTGACATAATAATTCCGCTGATGTGATATGGGTCTGGGAAGGAGATTTGGCACCCCCGTACATGGGGAATGTCTGAGCGAGTGAAACTGCACCATGCTTTGCTCCAAAAATGTGTATCCAAATAATCAAACCCAGTCAGTGTCAACTATTTATTTAGTATGTAGCTTTTGTTCGAAACGCAGAGCCTGAGGGTACTAATAGTTTCGTTGGTGAATAGGACATGGGTACGGGTGGCAAGGCCAAGAGTAGGTATGACTGTGTAACCCATGGAGATAGAGGTGGACTTTCCTAGGCTATACGTTTTGTAGTCAGCATGGTAGCTGAATCGGCTGTCTCAAACTGAGACAAATAGGACAGTTATCTATGCAGACCGTAGCTGTGAATTATGTGTATCAATTATCTGGATCGTATTTAATTGACTAGGCATTACAAAATTACAATAGTTTAGGACTCCAACAATTTGATGGTACTAAAAAAAAATTTAATGAAGAGATGTTAATATGGAGAAATATCCATTTAAAAGATTTGTCTTCAATTGCAAACACCTAGTATGTGCAAACACACACATGCAATATACAAAACAATCATGCTGTTTAGTGTGATATCACAACTGAACTCACAACTCCAACTGAAAATGCATTCAAAATGTAGTCAAATTAATCTAAGGCACAATTTTGACATTTGGTCTTTGTGGTAATTGACTAAAAGACTTTACATGTAGGTCATCTGGAAGATTCCAGTAGGTCAAGGTGCAAAAGACATGCACAGATAGAATTCTATTTAAGAACTATTGAGTCCCCTGTGGCAGGAGATGCAACAACAGTACAGGTAGCTGTTCCTGTTGATTGGTTGTGCTATTTGTATGGTGTCAAATGTTCATTAGTTTCTCTGTCCCTGACGAGCGCATTGCACCACATAGGAGATATCACAGTCTCTTTCCCAATGCTATTAGGGGCCATGAATGCTGCATGTGTCTAACAATGTCCTCCCATGACCTTTGCATGAAAGGATACAAGCTGGACCAATTATGATGCTGTTTGTGATTGAACGTGTGGATCAAATAACTGCAAGCCATTCAAAATCTGAAATTGAGTTCCCTTAACAATTTAACACCAACATATTGCTTCATTTTTGTGTAATTTTTTTCAAAATAGTTAATTTGAGTTCTGGCGTTGGCAGCCATTCAACTTTTCAAGAAGGGCTTTCAAAAAACAGAATTCGCAATCTCTTAGCTACATGTTACTAGTATCATTTGGACCATGCAAAAAGAACAAACGTGTGACTTTAGTGCATGCATATGCATGCCACTGTGCGTAGCTACCTAAACTCTTTTTAACTGCTACAAAGTAAGCTTTATTTAACATAACAGGGTTGTTTCTTTAATAAATGCTCTAGCACTATGATTTTTTTTCATTAAACAAAAAGCTTTATATCACAAATGTAACGATACAATATATGTGCCTATGGTTCTGTTCGCCAAGACATATTTATATGACCATCATAGTTATCAGCCACAATAATATTGACATAAAATACATATGTGACTGTTAAACCGTTAAATAACATTAATATCCTGTTGTGTGTGAAATACACGTTCACTAAGATGTGCAAAATTACTTACCACCTATATGATCGTCTAGACAGATTTAGTCTTTCCCATAATTTGACAAATATCATACCAATAGTACACATTCACTTACCATGACAAAATTGAATTACAAATAAAATTCCATAGCATGTATTTTGTACTCTATAACATTATTTAATCAGAAGTAGATGTTTCACATTTTATATGTACATGCTTATCAGCATGTATCAGCATGTATAATCGTTCTATACTTCTATTATGCACAGATATTATATGCAGCAGGACTACAGCATTAACTGTCTGTATAGTGAGCTTGTTCATGTGTCTGACATCAATACTCTAATGGAGGATAATGCTGCTTGGGAGAGCTCATTGCTACTTATAGAGTCAACCAATTATAATAACCCATTAATTTTGAACAGGAACAACATCAGTATGATTTCTGAATGAGAAAAATAAACTACATTTATGCCAGCAGTATACAGATTTGGAGCCGACCTCCTAAACAAAAAGTCTAGTTACTAGGAAACATATGATATATATTATTCACTGCCACTACAGATGCCATATATTGTATACATTTAGAAGCTATACAATTACCAAGCACAAGCTGCACTCTAATGTTTGAAATTGTTTTACTTACCACAGCTGTTTTCGAAGCCATATTGATATCTTGTCAATCTATTGAAACAGCACCATGATTAGAAGATCATCACCCGGGAATACCCCCCCCCCCTCCCCTCCTCATTTTCAATATTCACAAGTGCTCAGCATGTACCTCATCGACTGCGTAAATTAAGGGCGTTAAAACCATAACCAAGAAAAAATGATGTTACTCTGGCGTTTTGTTTGTATGCATCGGTTCATGTAAAGTACTACATCTGATGATCAGTTCTGTTAAGAACTGCTATCAATTCACACATACAGCACAAAAACCACTTCGTGATGGCCAACACTATCATCATTGGTTTAGTAAATATTTTTCCCTGCTGTTGGCAATGAACCAGTTGTACGTTTCACATAAAGGATATATGGCAGATTTCTTCAAACTACTTGACCAATGGTTTCTGTCATATGCATAGAGCTTTTGAATCATTTCAAAAAGCACTACTTTATTTCACCTAACAATCTGATGCTCCCAGGGATCATTTTGGGCCTTCCTATACATGTACATCAATGACTGCCTAGTGTTATACCACGTCCTGTTACTGTCTATTATACGCTAATGACTCCAAACTATATCTCCATCTCTAAATAGTATCCTCCAGCACTCCAGAGACTTTATGTATGTAGTAACATCTGGCAGATAATTATTGCATATTCTAAGTGTAATTCAAAGTCTATACCAAAAATCCTCTAAGTTGTTCAGATCCCAGTGCAATCAATGCACCAATAAAAATTCAATTCAATTATTGTTCCGTAATTCAATCTCCTATGGAGACCTGGCTCACAATTACTTACTTGCGATTTCTAGCAAATGACTTACATCTGAACCTGCGGCAGCAGGTTCAATACAGGATTGATTGAGGATTGATGAATATCATTTAAAAAACTTCACTCGCGTCTGGAGGGACAACGGAGAAACGGATCTCTTATCTCTTTGTCGCGATGGAACGAGAACTCAAAGATCTACAGTTCTACGTTCACGGAGAAACAAACGAATTCCTTTTTCTCGTGCCCAGTCCTAAAATAATTCTTGGTCGTCTTCTTCTTCTTCTTCTTCTTCCTTAGGAAGGTATAACTCGAGCTACGAACGGTTTTGAATAACGGCAATAGCACCAATATCTTCGGAATTCACCTGCCCGTTATCCTTTAAGGTCATATAAACACCTAGAAAGAGAAGTACCTCATGCGGTAGCAAGTTCTATATAGGAATTGGAATGAAGTTATTGCAGTAGTTTATTTGGTTTAGTATTGTTCAATGAAGTTATTTGTACAGCTTGCTCCAACCTGCACGAAATTTATTTGGTGTTCCTATTATCGCAGTTTATTGGCCAGTGAAGTTAAATGCCTTCGCGTAATCATCTAAGCAACGAGCGGAATACCTTCAAAAGCAAGACGATATTACAAGAAAACAAGGCTAAAGCCCGAGCGGCGCTACAAGGCCGATCCCGAGGCGCGACAGCTACAACGCAGATATTGAATCTAAGCAATCTGCTAAAAGGCAGCGATATCAAGAGGACCTCGAGGAGAACCGTGCTGCTAAAAGGCAGCGATATCAAGAGGATGTCGAGGAGAACCGCGCTGCTAAAAGGCAGAAATACGAGGACAATTCAGCTGCCATTAAGGCATCTGAAAGGAATCGGTATTGGAATGACCCCGCGGTCCGATTGGCTAAACGTGCTGCCGAGAGGAAGCGGTATCGCAGGGGTCACCGAACTACCACTACCACCCAAAGGTATGTGATCAGATGGCATGTTGTATTGCACTAGCATTAAAAAGCTATAGGAAGATGTGCATGCAACATGTGTACAGCACGCATGTAAGGGATCTGCCATTCACATCACATGTAAAGCATGCATGGGACCCAACTGTTGTGTGTACAGTCCTTTGTGACCTGTCTATTGAATATTGGGTGTCATCCTTAATCTGATGCACAAAAAGGCTTCCTTATCTGATGTACTTTTGACACAATGACAAACTTTTGACTACAATCAGCAGTAGCAGCAGCACTGCCCCCACCACCACCAGCAGCAGCAGCAGCAGCAGCAGCAGCAGCACTGCCCCCGCCGCCACCAGTAGAAGCAGCAGCAGAGCTGCCCCCGCCGCCACCAGCAGCAGCACTGCCCCCACCGCCACCAGCAGAAGCAGCAGCAGAGCTGCCCCCGCCGCCACCAGCAGCAGCAGCAGAGCTGCCCCCGCCGCCACCAGCAGCAGCAGCAGCACTGTCCCCGCCGCCACCAGCAGAAGCAGCAGCAGAGCTGCCCCCGCTGCCACCAGCAGAAGCAGGAGCACTGCCGCTACCACCACCAGCCCCACCACCGGCACCAGCAGTATTGACACCAGTGCCCCCACTACCACTTCGCCTGCTGCTCCCCTGGCCGCTGCCACCACCACCCACATGGCTCCCATGGCCAGAACCAGGCCGCCGCGGCCATAGAAGAGGCTGGGGGAGACATCGAGGACAAGGCCGAACAGTAAATAACATTAAGAACTCCTATACACATAATTTCTATAATTAAAATTTTAAACCTCCCTCCCTCCCTTCGAAAATTAAAATCAATTTGTGACCACTTATAAAGACGCCAGAGGAAAAAACTAATGAAACAAGTAAATAAAAACATTCTCTAACGAGAAAGTTGTTGGTATATAGGATTGACCAATGGTGGTGTAAAAAGCATGGAAACAAGAGTGACAGAAATTTGACTGGAAAATTGAAATAGGCCTATATTTAGCACACTGACGTTATAACAGTGCATGCCTGAGTGATGGGCTAAATACAGGCCTATTTCAATTTTCCAGTCAAATTTCTGTCACTCTTGTTTCCATGCTTTTTACACCACCATTGGTCAATCCTATATACCAACAACTTTCTCATTAGAGAATGTTTTTATTTACTTGTATACTTTAAATGCATGGCATAGAAGTTGGGACTGATTTTGAGTGAAAGGCTAGTAAAATCAGCTTAGCTCGATTAAATGCAGCGAAGGAAACAATACTACAGTGGGATGTCCAAGAAGAAAGTTACACTAAGATCACATATTGCATCCATAGCCATTAATGAAACAACCCTTGTTTGGTCGCCCAGTGTGATGAAAGATATTTGGCTGAATATGTCCAAAGGTACTTCACTCGTCAGGCATGCAAATGTGTTGGACTTCATTTCTAAATTATGAGCAGAGATTCACAGTTCTAGAACTTGAATCTCTTTTTTATCATCAAAAGGTATGTGATTTATGTCTACTATTTCACATCTATAATGACCTGATTAACTTTCTAACAGACATCATCATTCAAAAGTGATTACTCCTTCATCGCAATCCTTGCCAGATAAAATGTACATAAGAATGTCAAGCTTCCGTCCGTCTTTGAACAAACTGTCCCTATCTGACATATGCACTGCCACAGTTACTGCTCAAAGCCGTACAGTTTAAACTTAAACTGCATACTGTAAGTGTATGGTAGCTTCTCTCTATCTGCTTTGTATGTCCTTTTCCTTCTGGAAAGATTTGGTATCATTTATTTCTTCAATAAAACAGCCTACAAGTATATCAAGTACTTGCAGGATTGACCAAATGTACGAGCATTCCAAGACCCAGCAAACAACGTTTAGCTGTGCATCATGGTCTCAAGTTTGGGTTGAGGCCCATGTCGTATAATCTCAAGCAATACTAGGATGAAATACAATTGTGGGATGATGCACACTGTCTACCACCTGTAGTACGTGTGTATTGATTAATATTGGGTGTATGATGTAATCGGAGAGCACGTGAGGATAATAGATTTTGATTCAGAGCCAATATTACATTGGTAGCAGCGAATGGCATCTTCGACTCACACAAGTCTTCCTAAGCCTTTTGCATCGGGAAATGTACGAGAATGGCTTACGCGTTTCGACATTTGTAGTGATGCCAACTGCTGGGATGAGAAGGTGAGGGCTGTGAAGTTGCCGACTCTTTTAGAGGGAGAGGCGCTCGCCACGTGGCTTGACCTCAGCGATGACGAAAGAAAGAACTACGGTATTGTCAAGGAAAAGCTCACCGCCGCCATGGTATCAACTAGTTTCACTACGCTAGAGCAGTTCCATCAAAGAAAGTTGGTTCCGGGCGAAGCGTTGTCTCTTTTCCTTCACGAACTAAAACAACTGTTGGATCAAGCAATGCCAAAGCTCGAAGCTCGTGCTCGCGAGCAACTATTGTTGCACCAATTCGTAGCTGGCTTGCCTAATGCAGTTAGCAGACAGCTTCGTGCTACGGGAGATGCTAAAGAATTAACGTCCACACTTGAACGTGCTAAACTGCTGATGTCATTGGAAGAGGAACAACCAGTTGCGAGTGTGTCTCAGTCTCAGCGTGATTGCATTGTAGCAGAACTTCAAGGCCCAAGTCCTTGCCATTACAGAGCAAGTAGCAGCACTGAAACATCAAAATACAGTTGGGAGCAGGCACAGTGTTGAGCACACAAGGTCTGTCCAGTGTTTCAAATGCGGAAAATTTGGGCACATTCGTCGTTACTTTCGTAGCAGATTCAATCAGGGAAACCCCAATGGGATGATTGCAGGGGGCAACAGTCATTCCGCACAACAGTAAGCCCACCAGATTGTGTCATTGTAGCTTCAATTAGGAGTGAGGTGTCGATAATGAAAGGTAAAATAGCTGGAGTATCTACTGAAATAATGCTCGACTCTGGTTCATCTGTCTCACTCCTACGTCAGGAAATAGTTTTAGGTCTAAAAGGAATAACCAGAAGACGGCCACCACAGAAGCTAAAATTAGTGACAGCCAGTGGAGAGTCACTGCCAATAGTGGACTATGTTGAAGCTACTGTAGTGTTGGGAAACACTGAGATGAAGCACTACTTTGTTGTGGTTAAAGACCTTATCACTCCTGTCATCCTAGGAGTAGATTTTCTACAGGATAAAGGTCTTGTTTTAGACTTCACAACGACCCCAGTGACTGTCACTCCAAGAATTGAAAGGAGTACCCAGAACAAACAAAAGAGCCACTACATTCCATTGGAGTTAGCACCCGCCCTCGAAGCTGAGAAGCAAAGGAGATCAAAATTTTGTGCTGCTCTATCTGTGGTAGACGACAATAGTGAAGAAATTGAGGGGTGTACCATCCCCACATTTGATGACCATGCAAATGTTGAACTTCCAGAGTTCATTAAACCTTGCTTCAACTCAACAGTACAAGAGTTCAAAGATCTATTCATCATGACACCTGGTACAACTAACATCACATGCCACAAAATCAGCACCAATAGACCACCAGTTAGAGTTCCACCTCGAAGAATTCCGGCACACTTTAGAACAGAAGTTGAAAGCCAGATTCAACACATGCTCCAGAAAGGAATTATAGTAGAGAGTAGCAGTTCATGGATGGCACCAGCTGTCTATGTGAGGAAGAAATCTGGGGAATTACGTCTCTGCGTGGATTATCGGGAACTGAATAAACGAACCCACAAAGATGCTTATCCGTTGCCTCTTGTGGATGAAGTCCAGGATCGCCTTTCTGGTTCAGTGATCTTTAGCAAATTAGACCTGCAGAGTGGCTACTGGCAAGTTCCAGTAGATTGTGTAGACCAGGAGAAAACTGCTTTCTGCCCAGGTCCAGGGATGGGATTGTTTCAGTTTACCAGGATGCCTTTTGGGTTAAGTGGAGCCCCAAGCTCATTTCAACGCCTAATGAATATCATCATGCGAGGTCTTCCGTTTGTCTCAACTTACATTGATGATGTTTTAATTCACTCTGAAAGTGAGGAGTTACATAAAGTTCACTTACGTGAGGCATTCAAACGACTGAGACAAGCTGGATTAACACTCCGAGGTGTCAAGTGTCAAATTGGAATGTCACAAGTCACATACCTAGGGCATATATTTTCAGGAAATGGAATGACTCCTGATGGCAGCAAGATTCGGGCAGTAACAGAGTGGCCCAAACCAGTAGATGCAGGAGACATACGACAGTTTCTGGGGCTTGCTTCATATTACCGGCGATACATTAATCGTTTTGCTGACCTTGCTGCCCCACTCCATCAGTTAACACACAACAATGCTGAGTTTCAGTGGACAGAGGAGTGCAACAATGCATTTGAGTCAATAAAAGAACGGTTAACTGAAGCTCCTGTCCTGGCATTTCCTCGTTTTGATAGGCAAGCAGGTACAATGGTCCTGCAGACGGATGCAAGTGGTGTGGGACTAGGTGCTGTATTAGAGCAAGAGGGACATGTAATTGGCTATGCCAGTCGCACACTGTCGCGATCGGAGTCTAATTACAGCGTAATACAGAGAGAGTGTTTGGCCATAGTCTGGGGAATGAAGCAGTTTCGTCATTACCTTTTAGGACGACCATTCCAGTTAATGACAGACCATGCACCACTACAGTGGCTGGCTGAGCAGAAGTCGGAAGGTCTTCTTTGTCGGTGGGCTCTTGCGGTTCAGGAATATGACTTCTCCATTGTGTACCGAAAGGGAGTGTCAAACGGCAACGCGGATGCTTTATCGCGAAGAAAGGATACTGTACCTCTCACTGTTCACTCAGCACTCACCACTATTCATTCAGGTTTGGCAATTGAGGATGTCAGACAAGCACAGCAAAACGATGCTATGATACAGAAGTTGAGAAACGCATTGGAGTTATCACAACGTCCACAAGCAAAACAGGAGTGGAGAGAGCAACCGCTAAGAAGGTTTCTACAACTTTGGTCACAGTTGGTCATTCATGATGGTATAGTGTGCAGAAAGTATAGGCCAGCGCCTACCTGTGAACCTATCATGGTACCTATCCTCCCTATCTCTATGCACATTCAGGTATTGAGGGACTGTCACAATGCACCATCGGCAGGTCACTTGGGAACACAAAAGACACTAGACAGAGTACGCCAGGAGGCATACTGGACAAACATGGCTCGTGATGTGGACATGCATTGCAGGGAATGTGAAGAGTGTCAAAAGTCCAAGCTCCCTCTACCAACTCGGGCACCACTTGTGAATGTTCCTGTTGGTAGACCATGGCAAATGGTTGCCATTGATATTCTCGAAGTACCCCTGTCTAACAGAAACAATCGCTACCTACTGGTAGTGCAGGATTATTTCACAAAGTGGCCTGAGGCAATTCCCATACCTGACCAGACAGCAGCAAGAATTACAAAGGAAATGGTTAAACTGTTTTGCATGTATGGAATCCCAGACATTGTCCATTCTGACCAGGGGGGGAACTTTGAGAGTACCATTTTTCGGCAAACTCTAGAGGCATTTGGTATCAAAAAGAGTCACACAACTGCCTACCACCCTGAAGGGGATGGAATGGTCGAACGTCTAAACAGATCCTTGTTGCAGCTACTCAGGACCTATGCACAAAGGCAGGATGATTGGGAGAAGCACTTACCCTTGGTATTGTATGCATATCGAACTGCTACACACAGTTCAACTGGGACATCACCCTTCCAACTAATGTATGGCAGACAACCAAAATCTAGCACATTTTCTTCCTTTACTGGTTATGATGCAATGCAGTATCAAGAAACCCTTCAAGCAAAACTAGCTGAACTCCAGGACCTGGTAGAGGCACATATTGTGGAGTCTGCAAAGCGCCACAAGGGTGCTTACGACCAAAAATCTGCAGAACGAAGATTTAAGACTGGAGATTTAGTGTGGCTGTCCATTCCAACAGCAGGAAAGCTGGACCCACGATGGGAAGGGAAATGGAAAGTGAAGATCATGAAGTCTCCAGTTACTATGGAGATTACAGATGGTAAAAGGACTAAAGTTGTTCATGTAAATCGTCTACAACCTCGTATCCAACCATCAGTTGAGGAAGATGTGAACAGTGGTGTACAGCATACACAGAGGGTTGAGCCACTTCACAATGTGCAGTGGGAAGCTCCGCTTGTTGAGCACTTGGATTTTGGAAGCCCACCTCCAGTAGCAAACCCGCCAACACTGCCACCACAGCCAGTGCAACCAGAACCACCTCCTCCTCTACCAACACTCCCTCCACAGGAGCAGCCAGGCACAATCGAACAGACCACCAGAAGGTATCCTGAGCGGAACAACAGACGTCCACCTGATAGGTTGTAGTCAAAGCTCGAGTCGAGCTTTAAAACAGAGAGGGACGAATGTAGTACGTGTGTATTGATTAATATTGGGTGTATGATGTAATCGGAGAGCACGTGAGGATAATAGATTTTGATTCAGAGCCAATATTACACACCTATTGATACACCGGTTCCTTGTCAAAGAGCACAACAACTATTGAAACGTGATCTCACAGGAAAAAAGAAGCACTTCTCTCCAATTTGAAGCTGGAAACACCGGACAAGTAAGAGGATTGAGAAAATTGATGTGGTTGGACTAGCTCTAGTAACAAAAATGGTTGTTCTGCTTGACCATTGCGTGAATTTGGAGAACTTTTGTTGATGAACCTAAAGTTGTAGAAACTCTGAACGATTCTCTGATTCTGATCCAAAGGTAATGATAACAAGCCCCAGTTGTGGAATACAGATATAGATATTAGGAACAATAGTTAACTAACCTTTGAGATGTATGAGCATGCGCATTGGGATAATATAGTTTGTCCGAGGTACACGTTTTGTGTTTGTGATTTGGGGAATCTGTTTCCATCGCGTGGTTTAGGATTCTACAGTGGCGACGAGGGTGGGATTACTAACAACCATATGACTAGATGGCGGCTGCGGTCGGCAGGATTGGCGAGTTTGATTCGGCTACCGAGGATTGGGCTTTCTATCTGGAAAGGCTACAGTGCTACTTGTTGGCGAATGGCGTTGAAGACGACAAGAAGCGAGACACGGGAAACATTCGGCCTTCTGCGAGCGTTAGTGGCACCCGCGAAGCTCACTGAAAAAACATTCCAGGAACTAACGGCAGCCCTTACAGCTCATTTAACACCCAAGCCCCTTGTGATAGCGGAGCGCTTCCGGTTTCATAAGCGGGAACAGAAAGAAGAGGAGCCTATTAGGGTCTACGCGGCGAGTTTACAAAAGCTAGCAGAGCATTGTGAGTTCGGAGCAGGTCTGGCTGATACGTTACGGGATAGATTGGTGTGTGGTATGAAGAATGAAAAGGTCCAAAGGCGATTGCTTACCATGAAGAATTTGACGTATGCAACAGCTCTGGAGGAGGCAGAAATGGCGGAAAGAGCAGCAAGGGATGCAGCCCAGTTCCACGAATCGGGACCAATCGTTGAGGTGCATCAAGTACCTAAGAAGACAGAACGCTGCTACCGCTGTGAAGGTCAACACAATCCTCAAAGTTGCTGGGCTCTAAAGGAAGAATGCCGATATTGTCACAAACCTGGGCACATAGAGCGAACATGTAGGAAGAAACTTAGAGACAACAGGTTCAAGAAGTCATCACACAAGGTGAAGAAAGTGGAGGAAGCCGCATTGCAAGGAGGGGAAAGCGATGGAACCATAGAGGAAGAGGGAATACACGTGATTGGAGCAGAGCAGTGGCAACAGCATGCTCCCGTTTTCGTCACATGTGAGGTGGAGGGGAAATCAATCAAGATGGAATTAGATACTGGAGCAGCAGTTTCACTTTTGCCATACACACTCTACCAAAGGCAGTTCAACCACATACCTCTGAAGATGACAATGGCACGTCTAAAGACATACTCAGGGGAGCCACTGGCTGTGCATGGACAGATCAATGTCAAGGTGAAGAAAGGGGAGACAGAAGTGCAGCTGCCTTTGCTTGTTGTTGATGGTCAGGGGCCACCCCTGATGGGTCGGAACTGGTTGTCTAAGGTACCTATTAATTGGTACAATATCAAGGCGCTAACGGTCGGTAAGGCACCAGAGATGATTGCACAACCGCGAATCAAAGCTCTATTAAGGAAAAAATTTCCGCAACTTTTCCGGGAGGAACTGGGGAAAATGGCCAAGATTACAGCCCGCCTTACAAGGAAGGAAGATACATCCCCTGTCTTCATGAAGGCTCGACCTGTGCCTTATAGTCTAAGGCATAAGGTGGAAACAGAGTTAGAACGAATGGTTGAGATTGGTGCTCTTACCCCTGTCTCTTGGAGTGAGTGGGCCTCACCCATTGTGGTTGTCCCTAAGCCTGATGGATCTGTATGGATATGTGGGGATTTCAGAGTGACTGTAAATCCTTCTCTTAAGGTAGACCAGTATCCTCTTCCTCGAGTAGAAGACATTTTGGCCACATTGCAGGACAGTACCACCTTCAGTAAGATCGATCTGCAATCTGCATATCTACAAATGGAATTGGAAGAAGGATCTAAGGAAGTCACAACTATCAACACGCAGAAGGGCCTCTATCGTTTCAATCGCTTAGCTTTTGGTATTGCCTCGGCCCCAGCCATCTGGCAACGTGCCATGGACCAAGTGCTTATGGGAATTCCGAAAACTCAATGTCTACTCGATGACATTATTGTGGCAGGGTCCTCAGTGGAAGAACACTTGACATTGTTGGAGCAAGTTCTAGATCGATTAGCTCAATACAATCTCACATTGAACAAGAAGAAATGCAAGTTCCTCCAGCCAGAGATCACCTATTGCGGGTTCCGGGTGGATGGAACTGGACTGCATAAAACACCAGAGAAGGTCCGGGCAGTGGTGGACGCCCCTCAACCAGACAACATCACACAATTGAGAGCTTTCTTGGGCATGGTCAACTACTATCACCGGTTCCTGCCCAACCTCTCACACAAGTTAGCACCTCTATATCGGCTGTTGCAAAAGGGGGTGAAGTGGGAATGGACGGAGGACTGCACTCAGGCTTTCCAGGACGTTAAGCTGTTGATGGCATCGGAGACAGTCCTAACCCATTTCAAACCAGCCTTAGCCGTGACCTTAGCCTGTGATGCAAGCCCATACGGATTAGGGGCAGTTTTATCTCATGTTCTTCCTGATGGAACCGAACAACCCATTGCTTATGCATCACGTACATTGTCGTCTGCTGAGAAGAACTACTCCCAGATTGATAAGGAGGCTTTGGCGGTGGTATGGGGTGTGAAACGGTTCCATCAGTATCTCTTTGGACTGCATTTCACACTTATTACAGATCACCAGCCGTTGACAACCCTATTCAACCCCCACAACAGCTGCTTCCCGGCTCCAACGACAGGCCCTCTTTCTATCAACACACAGTTACAGCATCAAGTACCGGGGAACCACCCGGCATTCAAATGCCGATGCTCTTTCACGGCTACCAGTGTCGACAGAGGAAGACAGTCATGAAATTGAGGATCCAGAAGATGTTGATTTCTTCATGTTGAAGCAAATTGAATACTTACCTGTCACCGCTAGTCATCTCCAACAGGCGACATCCTCTGACCCCCGACTTTCTAAAGTGTTCATGTATGTGCAACAGGGGTGGCCAGCCACGATCCCTGACGAATTGAAGCCATACTATGACAAACACCATGAGTGTCTGTTGAACAGGGGTGTCTGATGTGGGGGATGAGGGTAGTCATTCCCCAGAAGTACCAGTCCAAGGTGTTGGATGAACTCCATGGAGGACATCTGGGAACAGTCAAAATGAAGGCGCTGGGTCGTGCACATGTGTGGTGGCCTTCAATTGACAAGGATATTGAGCAGACAACACAAAGATGTAGCGGATGTCAACGAATGAAACATGACCCAAAATTAACGCTCGCAGAAGGCCGAATGTTTCCCGTCCAACACAGCACAGAAACGTGTCTCGCTTCTTGTCGTCTTCGACGCCATTCGCCAACAAGTAGCACTGTAGCCTTTCCAGATAGGAAGCCCAATCCTCGGTAGGTAATGAAAGGGAGGAGTGTGGAATACAGATATAGATATTAGGAACAATAGTTAACTAACCTTTGAGATCTATGAGCATGCGCATTGGGATAATATAGTTTGTCCGAGGTACACGTTTTGTGTTTGTGATTTGGGGAATCCGTTTCCATCGCGTGGTTTAGGATTCTACACCAGTTGCGAACTGTTGATGTAACAGCAGAGTTGGAGCAAATTGTGGCAAGCACTTTTGATGCCATTTGAATCTGTTTCATGAGTTTTGGAAGACTGTCCTCAAGTTCTTCAGCCATGCTAGTGCAGCACTGGAGAAATCAAAGCCTATACCAAAATCCTCTATGCTGTTCAGATCCCAGTGCACTTTCCAAAAATAATAATATGGGATCGTTTCCACGAAAAGGGACCTAAAGCTTATTATGTTCAAGATTTCAATTTCTACTATAAATCTGAAATGTCTGATTCTTACAGAGAATCAGACTATTTGTCAAGGAGCTGTAAGGCACTGAATTTGTAATTATCCAAACATTTCAATGCAAGCGTTACACTATCGTGTGCAGTAGAAATTTCATATGTGCTAGGTTCTTTTTTGCACAAAAGATCCTGTATGTTATACATCATGCACACAACAACCTAGGTTATCCCTTATCACTGTCTATTTGTAACTAATTCCTGCTGGATTATAGAGAGACATTGTGATTTACAGTGTTGCCACTGAAAATAAATTTAGTCACAAGGACACCCCTGCTTCCAGAAAATACAAACCATAAAACCACAGAATTGTATTTGTGGTCACTTCATTGTACATGTGCCTGTAGTTTCAAAACCTGAAGTATATCAGATGGCTAGCTCTACAATAGGTTTTCGTACCAAATTGATTTTGTGTTAAACATATGCACCAGAACAAGAATGCTACAACGTCTAGAATCACAAATGCCAAACATTACAATATCCAAACGATTTACATGTGCAGGCTGGTACACAATTGGCAGACGTTATGCAATGTCTCACCTTTGTTTCGTGAAACTTTCTGCACGTGATGGCTAGTTCTGCAATCTTTTTAAAAATAGACACACACACATAAACACTGACACACACACACACACACACACACACACACACACACACACACACACACACACACACATTTCCAGCAATGAATGTATACTCGAACTCATGGGCGTACTGCTCGTACACTTACAAAAAGGCCTTCGTCCCTGTGGTTTCACAGAGCTTACGTACACTACCAATCCGATACGGATCCGGTGAAAATAAGTCCGTATAGCCACCGATGGGTAGAGCCACGTCTGTGACTACGTTATCGCTACGGTTCTGTACCTATGATTATTCTAAACGCAACGACGCCGATGTTTACCGCGCGCAAGCGGTAATGCTTACGTTACAGTCACGTGAAGTTTAATTTTTTGATAAAAGCAATACTGTCCATGATCGGAAACTGAGAACTCACAATAATGAAGTGGACCAAACCGCGGAAGCATATTGCTCTGCTTCAATTCGAACGGTCTAAATACACATCGATCATTTCTCTAATGATATTCGATTTTATGATGCAACCAGGATAGTGCATTCACTGCTTCTTCAATCGCGGATATCAATTGCACTGGGCTCAAGTGTTGCAGGTAGAGAATAATGTGACCCTCCTGTGCGGGAAACTTGGAACTTCGTGTCGCGCCATTGCCCACAGCTTCCACCTCCAATATGAGTAGCCTGCCAACCGCTGCGATTCACAGTGGCCAAGCCCCGTTACCTCCAAATATGCAG
The DNA here is from genome assembly GCA_013339895.1 of Ephydatia muelleri. Taxonomy (NCBI): domain Eukaryota; kingdom Metazoa; phylum Porifera; class Demospongiae; order Spongillida; family Spongillidae; genus Ephydatia; species Ephydatia muelleri. The sequence goes on from JABACO010000014.1 coordinate 3,224,474, forward strand.
GGGGGGAAACTGTGTAGTGATGCTATATAGGCGATTAGCCCGCCCCAACATGGCCGGACTCCGTAGCTTCAATCTAACCCAACAACGTTGACCATAGATAGTATAGTAAGGGGATCGGAAACGAGTCTAATCAACACCAATTGACACCTCCACTTCTCGTTACAGCACTTATAAGAATTCCTTACTACACTTTAGTATGACTTGGGAGCCACAGCTGGAAGAAATTCTGAAATGATGGTTCATATCAAAAAATTGACGAAAAAAGTTGCCAAGTACATACAAATAGGACTAACCAACAACAAAACTTGACAAACTGATCAATACGCACAACTGCCCGCTCACAGAAGGTACACAAGTGCGATGAGTCCTGAACAAAACATTTCCCCCTAATTTTCGAAGTGGCCCGTCATATTTTTCCCACCTAAAACTCTTACAGATATTCTCCTACGTATGAAGCGCTTCAGAGCAGATAACAAGAACCAAGACCAACCGAACTGAAGATATGAACGATTTCGAACCTCTCAGTAGGTGTTAACGATGTAACGCGGAGTGCCACAGCCAGTGATGCGCTCACGTGACTCGTTTCCAATCCCCTTACTATACTATCTATGCGTTGACCAAGCCTCCTGGGTTCCGTTTGACCCCCGGTCAAACATTGGCCTAGCCATGCTGACCCATACTTGTCGATGCAACACAATCAACTGCCCACCCCCACCCCCTCGATATTATCGTCCCGTTCTCAGACTCAGTTACGTAACATATCGCATAATGTATAATGCGGCTATGTTGCTTACGTTGTGCGTTGTGAGTCTGGCAACGAGACTACATTATCGTAGACAAACTAAGGACGGCTTCAGTCAATCGCAGCGATGCTATCCACTTCTGTCGTTTATCTAGGTCGGAGAAATTCGAACACCTTACTAAGCCCGTGAGTCCTTACCCGCCAATTTTCCTGCATACAATGCATCTGTATGTCATTCTACAAATACGCAGAGCACACACACATGGGTTGAGAGCACCACATTCATTATGACTTGTGCTTCTACTCATTCTCACCTGGGCAAACGAAAGGCCTTACTGATCATACACAAATTAGCTGCTCCGAATGTTTTATTATGACATCACGCTGACGCGCACGAAACTGGCTGTCGCCACGTGACCGACCCATCCTCCCAATCACCATTGAATGTACTATTTAGGCGGGAGCTTATTCAGCCGACAGGATCAAAATTTCTAACTGACATTGAAAATCCGCTGGCCTTAGCATGGCCACACCTCCTTCCCAAATAGGTCTCCCGCGCCAACCCCTCGTCAACATCCTGGATCCGCCAGTGTAAGAAGGTAGAAGTACCGGACTGCAAAATGCAGAAGGAGGAAATTCAAGTCGCTCTCCAGCAGAAGATGATAAAGGGCGACTCGTGGTGAGTTTGTCGCGTCATTATGTGTAGCTCTAGCGAGGAAAGCGAGAAGCAGCCATTTTGAGTGCACGAATTATGCTTAATGCTCTTGAATATTGTAAGGACATTTTTAACACCTGATCCGTTTTTGGCATGCTTTATCGAACTCACTTTCGGTCAGATTGTGATAGGCGTCGGTATCCCGATTATCCGATAAATATTGTTTATCGAGACCCGCAAGGCGATAATCGATAATAACCACCCTTATATCGATAAATTCAGTAAAATCGATTCGAATTTCAACCCCCAATGTACATAATCACACACGCACGCGCACACATCATAGCTAGGGATTGAATCGGTCAAATGAATAATATGGCGATGCCAGAAGTCTGGTTAATTGAAATCTATGGGTCCCTAGGAGGGCAGATTGACTTCAGCTGGTCAATGGCTTGTAGGTGCTTTTGAAGAATAGTGCCCATATCTCCTTGTCAGACATGCGTGGAAACTTAAGGTCAAGCTCGCATCAAACTGCTCGTTGCATACAATGCACCACTGTACACGTCACCACCTTGTCCAAGGTGTCAATATATTTTTGATGTGTTTTAGAATATGGGGCAGTCTTTTGTGCATTTTTAAGGGCTATTTAGGTGTTTTGCCACTATTGTGGGATGCTTAGACAGTATATGGGTTTCATAGGTTGTGGAGAACCTAGTGTTTTTGCTCAATAGTGCAATACGTGATCTTCGCATCATCCTTTCCCTTCGAACTTTTGAAAGTAGGTATTGTAGAGAAAATCTAGACAAAACTCGTATTTCCCTTCCATTTAAACTTGCAATGGTACTCACCTGAGGGCCTAGTTTGCTGACTATCTGTTGCTCTGCAGACTCTGTATCAGCTGTAGACCTATGTACTATTAGGTGACACTGAATGGGTCAGTTGGGTGGTTTGTTCCATCACCTGGGAGCACCTCGAAGTCTTCTCTATAAACGACAGTGCTGCACAGCTTTTCACCATAATTTACCCAGGGATCAAAACGTTCTGTGGACCCAGTACCAGTGCCCAATGCTTCCCTCAGCCATTGCACCTGCCACGAACCTTCAGATTGCCCTGGATTTGGATGTTTCAATATCCGTGCAGGGAACCACGAAGCTTTCCGATTCTCCTCCTATCTACACAACACTACAGTTCCAACCTTATAGAGATCGGCGCGATCGCTCATCATGAATAGCTACTAGTTTTAGTAGGTTAAGTACCCGAACCACGTGAGGCGACGTGACCAAAACCGATATTTTATTTTTTTCTTTTCCGTTTTCCTTTTCCTTGTTTAGGCGTGCCCTGTCCCTGGTAAAGTAAATCTCCACATAGAGCTTATCAATTGACTAACTGTGGCACCTGGATCCTGCTTGGAGTCTGCCTTGACCTATACACCTGCTCCCCACCACAGCATTCCCTTCTTGCCGTAATGAGTCTCCACTTTCACAGAAACACTTAGCAAGGAATTTCTGCTTAAAGTTGAAGACCATATAAGCAGTATCGGGAGTTCATTTGTGTTATAGCTAGCCTCATGTGGTGTGCCTGCTGGGCTGCTAGCATAAAGTACCGATATGTGCGGTGCTCACACTGATGTATTGTGAGAAGGATATCAGCTACCTCAGCTAGCCTGATGGGGTCCTCATCCACTATCGCTATACATACTCGTCTCAACCTATCATAGAAGAGTACTGCAGGCACTACACTCAAGGTAACCACCAGCCTTGATGGTTTGTTGGGCTTTCTGTGAGGGGCCAGGTCCAGTGAAAACACTTGGTGAGTGGTGGTGGCAATATTGCTCTCACTTGCAACAGTTCTCCTTGCTAGTGCACATAAGCTTAGTTGGTTACAAACCCTACAAACACCTACTGAATGGCTGGTACATCAAACATGTTGAGTTGTGCAACCATCTCCTTCACAGTTCCTGGTATGTCTTGAACAGCTGATCTTCCTGCTCGTGAGGTAAATGGCACTGCTCTGCATGATCCTCTGGTACCTTGACACCGTCCCTTACATGCACAGCATACCCATAACTGAGGAAGGTGTACACATCTGAGTGAAGGCCATACAGCTCGTCATGCAGTATGTGGTCCACATTTGAGAGCGGTGCAAGGACATCAATAATCTTGTCCACAACGGCAATGTTGCTGTGTGGAAGTTGACCTTAATTGATGTCGTCCACTCCTGCACATACCTCCTGCTTCTTACCTTGGATGATGTTTTGGCAATCGAGTAGAACAGCGTCCTTCCAATAGGTGGCTTCCCAGGCATAGCATCTTTGTATTTCTCAGAGTACACCTTGTACATGGTTGCAATGTCATGCTTCAACACCAGGGACCTCATCGTAAATACATACTCCAGCTTCTCCACCCCTGATTCTTATTTGTCGAACGTTTGTGGACTATCCATACATAACATCCAATGTTATCCTCACTGTATATAAATTCTACAGCTTGGTGAATCATACCCACATGCCACTGGAGGGTGTCTGGTTAAATTCTTGAAGTTTTGTACCATGTGTTAGATACCACTGGTCTACCTAGACTTAAACACAGACGCCTAGCATAGCTTTTGTTGATTCTGAGCAATGATGCTAGGTGGCACATTAGATAGTGGGACAAGACACTTCCTCGCATCGAGAGATGTGTACCGCCTTTCATGCTTTAGCACATCCCTGATCAATGGTATTGGGTATGATGCTGAGTGTACCTATGTCTATTGATGTAGCAACAGATGGAACGTGGTCTTTGTCATCAATCTCAATCTCATCAGTGGCTGGCCCAGCAATCGACTGCCTTGTCAAGGACTTAATGCTGCATACTATATTCAAGTCACTATCACATTTTAGCTGCAAATTTGGAAGTAACAAGCCGGCCCTGGCCTTCATACCTCTTAGAAAAATGTTCTCTATACCTTTTCATAGCAGTAGCTTGGATGTCAGTCTCGGTCACGTGTAGCACATGACATCTGGCATCGATGTTTGGGCGAAGCCTTTGAACGCTATTTTCGTGTTCCTTACAGCCCATCAGCCTCAGTGCATTGAGAATGTGCGCTTGTGATGATGAAACTTGGCTGCTATCTTCTTTGCATGGGGTTTCTGCAGCAACAATGCTGTCTTTATGGACTCTAGCTGCACGTTCAGGATTAATGCACTGTGGACTACGTTGAGTACTGACAGGCTGCATTGGTCGACCACGTGTACGGGGTCGACACATGCAACATTTCACGCAGTTAGTACCAGCCTCACACTCGTCACATACTGGCTTCTAATAACAGCGTACGATGTAGACATGTTTGGAAGTGCCTGTTCCCAGACCAAATTGAAACACAGTATCTGCGAAAGTCCGGACACAATGCTAGACCACTGCAAGTGAGTTTTGTACAAGAATTAAGCTGACTGACAACATGGTATCCATTGTGGCTTTTTAGACACAGCTTAAAGCGTATCCAGAGTTGCTCTTAAATGTCTAGGAATATAGTGCCCTCCGCAACGCTTCGTGACGGAGAAACTAAAACTGCGTCACTTTGAAAGCGTACAGGTTAGTGTCCACGATATATATAGAGCGGAGAATAATGCAAATGTCATGGCAATAGTTGAACTATCAAAAACATGTAATTTCAGACAATTGGCATTTTCTGACTAATTGTTCTGAAAGTTGGGTTCATTCGATTTTCACAGACCTGGTCTTAAAAATCCATTCTTTGAAAAAGTTGGTCGTATGTATACGATTGTGTGTGTGTGCGTGCGTGTGTGTGTGTGTGTGTGTGTGTGTGTGTGTATGTGTGTGTGTGTTGTGTGTGTGTGTGTGTGTGTGTGTGTGTATGTGTGTGTGTCTGTGTGTGTGTGTGTGTGTGTGTGTGTGTCTGTGTGTGTGTGTGTGTGTGTCTGTGTGTGTCTGTATCTGTGTGTGCCGGAACCTGGTTGACATACAGTGGTTGAAGCAATGGAAGAAGTATGTTGGCTATGACGCGTGGGACCAGTGCTCTGTTGGGCAGACTTCAGCAAACCCTGGTCCTTTGGACAACTCTGTCCTGTTCAGAGGTAAGTGTCTGATTTGATAGGATGGAGAATTGTCAGCTTTGAAAGGATGTGTGGACTTGCAAGTGTGATTTGAAGGGAGAAGTCTGGGGACTGGTGAATGTGAGGATTTGGACCTAACAATTTGGGAGGTGGCAGGGGAGCTAAGCACATTAAGTCTTGCTGGGGGAGAGGAGGGGGGATGCGGATTGTGGGGGGGGGGGGGGCAGGTGTGAGGTAGCATTACATGTAACAATATGTAGCTGGGATAGAAGTATAAGCTATTTGCAGTTGTAGTCATCAGTGGACGAATATTGTACTTGTATATTAATTATTATTCATACTTTACTGCTTCTGGCTTCTCGATCCACATGGCACCAAGCGTTCTTGTTCCATCTTGCCTCCAAATGGTGCAAACCTGATACTTGTCTCCAAATGAGCTGCACATTTTATGTTTATATTGACGATCTATTGATCCATTGTTCAAACACTAGCATTGGCTACTGCATGGTAGTGTGTACTTGCTTGCATATCACAATGCGTCAAAAAGACCTGTTGCCATCTTTCTTGATGTCTGCGTAAAGGTGCTTATTATTTAGGAGAGAGTTACAAAGGTTTGGTAAAATTGTCTTGCATTACACGTGCCTTTCCATTCATAAAGGTGATTATTAATTCCAGGTAGAAAGACAATATAAGTGAGTCTCTTCACAGCGGTCTAAATACCGATTGCTTCCATGTAGGTGAAAAGATCATAATACAACTTGAGTACGCAAGTATACACATCTCACCATAATCGCTCAATGTGTTGGTTATGTACACTTCTCCCAACAAGCATGGAGCCCCTATTAGGACCACGTGCAGGGTGATTCAACATGAACTACGAAACTCACATTTTCTTTTCCTTTGTCTGACCTCACACAATAAGGAAGTCTGTACATGTGAACTGCTTCTAAAAATAAGTTCAATACTGTTCATGATCTATTGTTATTGCTGCATTGCAAAAATACAGCTAGATATTCGACTATAGCCATCAATACCACCATGAATAACAAGTTTCAACCATATACAAAATTCTCAACACAAATTTACTTAACTGTGACTAGAGCTTCAAATGAAAGAACTTAATGTTTCATAAGTAATGCAATTTTTAATGCGTAAAGACACTATTTTCGCAAGCAACTTGGCAAAAAAACATACATGCTACGAAACTTGCAGCAGACAGTGATAGGCTAATTATATATGATCCTGCTAGGGTGGAAATTTGGGTTGTGATAAAGCTAGCTTCTTTCAACCGTGCATCTTGTTGTTATCTGGTGAAGAAGAAGAACCAAGCCCCCTCCTGATCATGGATGACTATGAAATGCAGCGTCAACACAAATCCATATATGGGTGTTTCGACTTCTTGTTTCGCAATGGCCTACTCTTAGTTCGAGCCAATGCTTGTGCTTTCATCATCCATTCCAATGCAGTAGCCACAACAATGAACCTGCTTGAGGGTTAGGGAGGTTGTTTTGTATTGGTTATTTGTATGTATATCTGTTTTGTAGTCACAATTAATAACACAATTCAAAGATAAATACAATACACGTACATGTACGCAAAATTACATAAAATACACACAGCAAAGCTAAGCACATACTCTAGACAGAATGGCTCTGGAGTTGGTTCAGGGTCAAATTCAACCTACCAGATCTTGTTTATTGTGATGGACTTGGGCTGCCTCAGTCCAGTGGCCAATCTTCCAGCAAGCCTAGAGAGACCGGATCCCTCGCCACACCTGTGGTGTCACACCCTGTAATGATGAGGTGGCTGAGTGTGGTAAAGCAACAGTTTGCTTAACTGTCAGGGATAGTAGGCCCTGCATGCATGGGTTCAAATCCCATTCTCATTGCCCAGGGCCCAACATCCAAAAGATACTACCACCAGAGGAATGTAAACCCAGCCTAACTCTTGGCATTTTGCATCATTACTGCGGTGCTTTCTCTTTTCTGCCTGTTGCTGTGAGAAACCACGTCAGGGACATTTTTACATAACAAAGCATTGTGGCTAAAATGATTCAAAGAATGGGACATGCATTGAGGACAGAGCTGACCTTCACTCACGGGAAACCCTAATCACCACCTAATGGCAACTTGAAACTCAGAGGATCAAGATAAAAGTCAAGCCTTGGGGAAGGCGTGACAGATAGCAAAGCTGATAAGTGCATGAGGTGAGGAAATTGAAAATGGCGAGCCCTATCCAGAAGTGAAACATTAGCAAATAACTCTAAATTGTCATCCAATTTGCAAGATAACATCGCCTGAGTTACCTTAAAAGTTGTGAACTGTGGTAATAGTGAGAGCATCATTAGTACATACAGATTTGAACAAGTCAATAGAATGCAATAGATGTTTAATAAACACATCAGCATAATTACACAATACTACAAGGACCACAGGGTTCTGCTCAGTATGGCTATTGTTTCCACCCATTAGCTGCAAGTTGAGATGACCATAAATTCTGTGGTCCTGTGGAGGACTACAGACTTTGGTTTACCAATGGTAATGGCAAGCAGTGAGCAGTGCTAAAGCCTCAGCCCCAAGCTCCATAAGATTCCACAACCATGGGGACACACTCCAAACCAAGTTTCAAGAGCTGTTGATCATTGGCCTTGTGCTTTCTAATCTCAGTGGCTAAAGCAGTAGCACCAGCTGCGACTCTCTCGCTTCAACAAATATCAGTGGATTAAAATGGTGATGTCACAGGTACATCAAGAGCTGCTGTCCCGTCCAAATACCAGTTTGATAACCACACCTGCTGTGATCAGGGGATATGTTATTCCCAACCTCTATCTTTACTCCAATTTGTATCCTTCGACATGTACAATTTATTTTAATAAATACAGTTACAGCAGGATAAATGAACATACACAACAGAAACTGTTACTATAAAACATCATTTTGTAATTGTGGGTTGAATTTTGAGACTACAGGGCTAGTATGGTCCTTACACCAGACCACACCAAATACGGTGAAGAGTCATTGGAGTTGGTATAACATGCATGATAGGGATTAATATCTGCTAAAGCTAATCAAGCTGTAAAATAGATACACAACAAGAAATGTTACATTCAGATGTCACGTAGATCTTGCAAATCATCTGTACTTTCAAGCTAGAGAGAGGAAAATTACATGCATGAATGTTATCTGGTATTTATGTATTCTGTACCTGCTGAAGCACTTTTCTAACCAAGCCATTCGTCACTTCTTCGATGTGTCTTCACTCCAAGTTCTTGAAGCGTGTAATCAACAGACCTGGCTAGAAATGCTGGGGGTGATCCAATTTGAGTTATACAACCAGCAATCATTCGACCAATGTGATAGAAAACCCTGTCGACCAAAGCAGTTAAGTTTACCCTTGGTAACTGTTTAGCCAAGTCCCTTTCAAAAAACGTGTTGTTTGTAGCAATGGCACGCATCAAGAAAGTGAAGAGTCTCTACGTGGTCCTCCAGCGACGTCTATTGCTGATTCCCCTATAAAAGTGATCTTGAGAGTTTTGTCTCAGGACAATCTCTCATAAATTGCTTTAACGAGTCTTCTCAAATGTTAGATTGGCAAAAAAACTAGCCTTTGTACATCCTATTAGAACACTTAGTGAATGCTCTAAACGCGTCCTCAAAATAATCCTGAGACTGTAGCTCTGGTTGGCTGCATGAAATAACGATATAAGCGATTAGTAAAACGTCAAATTGGTACTGGTTACAGAATTGCTGTGGTGTTGTCAGGCTATTCTGGATGGTCTCAAATATGGCTTTTTCGAACTCCTCGTCTGACTCATCTGCTACAAACGTCCTGAAATGTGCTAGATTAAACATGTTAATAGATCAAACAAATTAACGCATTGCAGGAATGGGAAGCAGGAGTACCTTGTGGTTCTTTTATACCGCTGGTGTAGTATGTTGATGGCAAAAGGTTCAGTGTGGTTCGACTGTATGCAGGGTTGCTCTGATTGTGTCGTAGATCCTTGTTGCGACTAATTGTCAGCACCAATAGTTATGTTGACATTCGTTTCCGAATTGGACGATAATTAATCATCTGAATCGCCAGCGGAAGAAATGAGTCCCTGCGTATAGAGGGGTTGCAGTGTCATCCTGGGAAGGTTCACAAAACTCGCCGCCATGTTTTTTGGTGTCCTAACTATTTTTACGTCATCATTTTTTGTTAGTGTCGAGCACGGTGTAATGCCTAAGCTTTTCTGCGCTTTGAGGTGCTTAAGAAAAAAAGATGAAAATGTCCGTCTATTTCGTATCCCAGCAGATGGATTTCAGAGGAAACGATGGATTGCAGCGATCAGATTCGTCAGGACATCACCACATAGCCGTATTTGCAATAAACATTTCGTTACAGGTACCGTGCGTGGAGACGCAATTCTTCCAAAAAATTGCCATCAGTTTGTATCCTGGTGATGATTAGCCCTTTTGTTGTCCAACAGATAAAGTCACAGTATGGTTTCTTCCAGATGGCCATCTGCCCTTGCACTTGATAGTAGTAGTCATGTTTTTTGTCCAGTGTGACTTCACTGCCAACTTTGTGGAGGTAGAAGGATTCATCCTCTATACTGGCTGTTTGACTGTTCCGATACTTGAAAGGGCATTTGATCTCCAGCAGACCTTCACCACAACAGCTGCACTGAAGAAACGAGACCATCTGGGGTTGCAGCCAGAAATAGTTGCCTAGTGCACACTCGAAGTCCAGCTGTAGATTGACCTTGAAAGTTGCATGCTTAACTGCCATAATGTTAGCATACGCCTCACATGCTTCTTGCTCGTGTTCAATAATGGCTGGAACATCCCTATTAGAGCCTGAGTACTGCATGATTGTTTTAACTAAAGAGCTAGGAAATGTTTTCTCACGACATTTGGCAACACGTCCGAATACAGATGCAGTAATTCTATGTTCAAACCATAATGGTGTGCTAGCCTGACCCCTGGTTGACATCTATAAATAGCATGCCTCTTCCTCATTTCCAGTGAGTGTGGTATGTTGAACAAGTGTGGTATGTTGAACAAGGTCAGAAAGTTGTTCCTTTGGAAGAAGACAATTCTGACCATTGTACAGATATGATAGAGGTTGAGGAAGTCTGGTTTCCATAGCACTGCATGCTGATATACGTGCCTCTGTACTGACACTGGGGACAACAGTAAAAATAGCAGCAGAAGGATTAGCTCTATGCAATGACTTTAGAATGGATTGCATGTCCACAACCTTGAAAACCTTCTGTCTAGTTGTAACTGATCGTTGTAGTTGTAATGGAGCCTTTTGTAGAGTTGTTGGTTTCAATTGCTTAGGACGGTTAAAGTCAATGTCCACTACCAGAGCTGGATTAATCTACAATATATGGGACAGTTTCCGCGAAACTTGCCCCACGGTTAAAATGTTATAATAATGCATCGCGTTTGAATCGCTATAACTTCCCAACGGATAACGCTATCGGCTTCCTATTTTCAAACTTTATAGTGAAATGGTGTAGTATGAAGTGTTGCAAATAGGAAGTTGATAGCGTTATCCGTTGGGAAGTTATAGCGTTTCAAACGCGATGCATTTTTATAACATTTTAACCGTGGGGCAATTTTCGCGGAAACTGTCCCATATAGTATGCTAAATGAAGATCATACATGTAGGTGAATGTACATAAGTTTGTTGAAAATGTCTGATTCCATGTGCATGGAAGTGATGTTCAGGTTTGCGTTGTTGATCGCTGCATTCGACACAATGTCCAACGCTGTTTGCAACAGCTGTTTTCCCAGATCTCGAATATTAGTACTTTCCATTACACTTGTCAAGCAAAAGTGCTAAAGCTGATGCTTCCGTTCCAATTTGACCATTGGTACCTTAGCGCATGCATAGGCGAGGTCCTGTATCACGTGCGCAGCACACTGACAATGATGTAAACTACACAGCCAGAAGTTGCCAATCTGATTCAATGCTGGTGGTGCTTTTCAGTCTGTACCAGGGGTGGGTCACAGTCTGAATCAGAGTTACTGATAACAATAGTGCATTCTCCGTTAGCTCTGTATCGCTGCCACGTGTGTGATGAGACATTTACACGCCAGTTCAATCTTGATCGACATTTGTTGAGACCGTCTCACACATGTTTTGCTAGCAGTCTTGCAACACCGGAGGATGCACCTCGTGAGGTAAGTAGGTATCCAAATGCGTAACATACAACATACAATATACAATAAGATAGTCTACTTTACCTGCAGACGTGGCTTTGAGCTCATAAATTGCATGTTGTGTTCTCACATTCAGAGCAAGAAGGTGAACCTGAGGTTGATGATAATTCTTCCATTACCAATGATCAAGGTGATGTTCATTTCAATTGCATATTCAATTAATTAATCTATAATCGACGAGTGCCCGGTTAACCTGGCAATCTTATTCCACTCCAAAGCTTCATGATGAAGTAACGCGGCAAGGCAGACAACTTACGAAGGCAAAAGACGCATTAATGCGTACGTTTGGATCCGGTTGGATGGAGTCTAGCGTAAAGGGAAAGGTGATTTCTGTCGCTAAAACTAAGTGGAGAGTGGAGTGGACCATCGGGGAGGCCACTATTGTCTTGGATCACGGAAAGGCGTTTTGGAAGCCAAAGATAACTCCTTCTACAAATAGAGACGTTGGTTCGGTAAGCGGTCCAGCGGTAGAAAATGATCGTCTTGAGGAAGAAGAAGACCAAGGAGATCATGAAATGGAAGCTGCTTGTGAGGACGATAACAAAGGACACGAAGAAGGTGAAGATGATGCCAACGATCCCCTAAAGTGCAAGCTGGGAGGTGAATTCCTGAAGTGGGAGAAACTCGATAGTGGAGTGATAGTTGACCAGCGTGCGTGCCAAGGATGGGTGGGGTAACAAATTGTTTAGAGTCCACTGGCCACGTGAAACAGCACATCAGGAGCATAAGACAGAGGAGGAATGCTGGAATCTTTTGTTTCCTGTTCATTGGTTTCTTGTTGAAAATGGTCCACTGGGTTGGACTAATGCATCATTGCCTGACAACATGGATGTTTTAACTGAATATCAATTTATCCAGTGCATTGGAGTCTTATATGGAAAGTGTCTTTACCATCAGGTAGCATTCATGAGTTGTGGAATAAAGACAACAGATGGATTTGTACAGGCAATGAACATCGGAGGAAGGTTTGGGTTGGTGCAAGATCGTTTTGAGCAATGGAACCTGTGTTAGGTGTAGAGTGTGCACAGATGGGGCTCATCCTAATGCATACTACTGCTGCCTCAAGTGCAGCAATGAAGAAGGGAAGCCATTTGGGATGTGTGGATCGAAAACTGGGCGATCATGCATAGAGAAACATCAACGAGATGCTTTGAAGAATGCTGTGTAGTTAAAGTTTTTCTTTACTTTCCTGAGACACCACATGTAAAACTCCATGATTTTGCATTTAATAATGCTTTTCTGATATGTACTATCCAATGAACATGTTTGGTACCTTTAAACGTTGAAGTTAGAGATGTAAAAACCAAAAATAACCCTCTAAGTTGGACAGGTGGTTTGACAGGTTAACCTGTCAAAACATGACAGGTTAACCTGTCAAAATACTCGTCACTTATAGATTAAGCATAAACTTTAATAGCTTTTGATACCTTTTTGGGTGAGCATGTGCAGACTGAGTCTTTCTGCCCGGATTATTATCCATTTCCAACCAAAATTTTTGCAATGTTGTATTTCCAAATAAATGGTCCAAGACCTATGGTTAGTGAAGTAGTATTATGCTACTGTAATTTCATGTTTTCCTAGGGAGAATCTGTCATATCGTTTGTGCAGTATATTCTTAAACAGAGTGGCTGCACTGTTCCAGGCTTGAAACAGTTAAAGGCTTTCAAATTGCCTGGTTTGCTCTCCCCAAGTTCAGTGAGAATGTGTTATATATCATATATACACTATACACACTCACACCTACCCACAGTGCCTGATGCCTAATGGAACACCCTTTTACATGATTTCATTGGTTGACATGTATCTCAGTGTCTTGGAAGTCCTGACACATCATCATTGTTGAGACGATTTCCTATCTATACAGATGGCTGCTACACGTAAGTACAGTTTTTATTGGGCTGTATATCATTTCTAAATCCTATAAGAGAACTGTATCATGGCAAATTTTACTGTATAGCAGCATCGTCGTTACCTGTGTGATGCCTCTTCTTCTGGCAATTTACAGTATGCTAAACGAGATAATGTCTGTAAAGGAATACACATGTTTCTCTCATATTTAGGTGTGGTGATGCTTTGAAGAGAATGTATCTCTCACCTATGATGCAGCATTTCTTCAATAATGTTCCCATTGATGAACATACCAATGAAAAGACTCTGCATTTCAAGCATGATTGGATGATGTGCTGCTTAAACGTGTAATGAGTGTGTAATGCTTATTGTATTGTGTTTTTGTTTCAACTTCGTAATGTATTGCAAATTGAACCCTCGTGAATACAAAATACATTTAGGGCTGGGAACATGGTAAACAAATGTAAATGCGTTCCGGTCTTCATCGGATACCGCGTTGATTCAGACTGTACACAGCCATATTTCAGACTGATAACCAGGTTTGGTAATCCAATACAGTATGAATTAATGTTACTCCATCAAATATGAATCAAAGGTTCTGCACTAGTTCTACCAGGGTCTGGTAACAGTCTGATTCACCATTGGGTACAGGTTTGAAACAAGAGAAAACTTCTGGCTGTGGTACAAAAATGGTGGAAAGTATTTTTTTCTTCCTGAAACATTTTGACGATCATAACTAGACCAGAGAGTATATAGTGAAACTGCGCTAATTCGTGAGTGGTCAGCATTAGAGATGGATGTATTCGGAGGTGTTGCAACCGTCCTGCTTTCAAGGTATGTACGTTTAGACTTGTGTTATGTCACATGGACGGTACCATTTGACTAATGTTAGCTGTGGAAACAATAGTCATGTATGGTGGAGATTTTTAGTACATGTACGTCTATCTGATGTACGATGGGCTAGTTCATTAAAAAGTTGTATACCCCTGCGGGTGACAGTAAATGGTGTCCAGGGGGGTGGGGGTGGGGTTTGGAAATATGATGTTGTCCACTGATGATGATGTGACAGATGTAGAGAGGGGCAGGGGGCGGGGTGAAAGAGGAGGGGGATTTAGAATGAGGTTGTCTGATTGTGTATATACCATGGCTGGAAAGAGGGGGGTGAGGGAGGATTAAAACCCAAGCCTCCTCTTCCTCCTCCCCTTGCTTAGATCTGCTGCTGAAACCCATTGGGCTGTCTGTCACAAGGCATTCAAACACTTTCAGTATCCCAATTAATGAACATAACGCCTTGCATTCTCATTTGTTGGACATACAAAATCACCTCCAAATGAACATGTATTGTACAATGTGAAACCATTGTGCAGGGCAAAGCAAATAATCTCTGGCACAATTGTGCTGCTGCAGGACTACAGGCATCTCTTTCGAACACAAGCACACCCATGGCAAATACACCTATTCTCAGTGCCTACGAATAGCTGTGTAGAGAACATTTCAGGCTTCTAGAATCTAAGATAAATTGCACTGGGTCCTTTTGCTGAAGATTTCTTCTTCGAAGCCAACACTGCCAGATTGCACTACAAACTTGGGTTCACACATTCACACCCCCTCCCCCCCATGCACACACACATAGCAATAGGCACTGTCATGAAATGAATGTGATCTAGACTAATATTTAGTACATGCATGTTTAGGCACCTACATGTGTCACTATTATGACATGTACTTGTACAGGGTAGATCACATTACAGTGTAGTACCCATGCAGGAGTAACTCTGTGAGAAGTAATTGGTGTGTGTGTGTGTGTGTGTGTGTGTGTGTGTGTGTGTGTGTGTGTGTGTGTGTGTGTGTGTGTGTGTGTGTGGTGTATGTGTGTGTGTGTGTGAAATGGTGTGTGAAAGTGTTAAGTGTGGAAGTGTGGAAGTGTATACTGTATATGCAAGTGCGTATGGTTTGTGTGTGGTTGTGGGTATGTGTGTGGTTGTGGGTGTTTGGGTGTGTGTGTGTGTGTGTGTGTGTGTGTGTGTGTGTGTGAGTCTTGTATAGTATGTTCAGTGGCATTTTGTGTATTCATATAAAATAAATAAATAAAACACCAAGATCTAATGACTACACTGTGATCATGTCTTGTGCGTACTTTAACGTTAATGCTCTCATGACCTACACTTGTGGAAGAAGGTCTTGTGGGTACTTAATTGTAATACCTTCTTCCTTATACTTACACACACAGACACACACACACAGACACACACACACACACACACATTTTTTAATGCAGGACTCATGATTCGTTTGGCTTCACTAAAACACATTAGCCCTACTTTCTTCACACTCGCCACCCAGTGCTTACCAGTGTATCTATGTGTGCCTAAGACTGTGTGTACACTGTACTGAATGTTTTTGCCATTTTCATATTTATAGGTATATGAATAATCCAGTATCGTATTTACTTGATTACAAGTCATGGCTTCTATTCAGGCTACAATTGAACCCACGTTAAAAAATCTAACTGTTACCTTGACTTGCTATAGTTGTGTGGTAGTGTTTGAAATTTGGTAATTGCTTACAGTGCCTAATTCTGCTATCACTTTAGTATGCTAAAACATTTTTCAGCCAGTTTCACAATGAATCCATTGGTACTAACAGGGAGATAAACAAACACGAGTGGAGCAAAGAGCTTTGCAGATATTAATAGTGCCACTACACTACAACTATATTACGTATGTTACACATTTTTATCACATTTGGATTCCTAGGAATGAAGAAAAGTGTCTTGGAGACTAAAGTTCATATAAAGGACGTTCATCACTAAATTAATACGTCGCGTTACGAACGCATGTATTTTCTTCCCCCAATTGTGTGCCCATACCTTTGATTAGCACATGCAACGGACACAGTCAATGTGTTTATAAGTTGTACACTTGTATAATGTGAGTGTGTATTTTCGTTCTCCAATTTTGTTGTCCATACGTGGAATTGTGCACCTATGTATGTCTACATAGTGTTAGTGGGGTTTTGCAGCATTGACTTTTTCATGGCAAAGTGCATGATATTAAAGGTGAATTTGCCGGATGAAAGGAATATAGCATGCCAGTTGTATATATACAGTGTAGAAGCAAGTACGGAATGGAGGAGGCAGAAATGTTGCATACTGCCGAATGAAATGAAAGATGAATAAGACACTTGAGAAATGGAAAAGATTATGGTCCAAAGGCTCCGCACTATGATTTGAAAAAATTAAAAGTTTATCCCCACTTGGCTAATGACTTAAGCAGACTGATACATTCTTTCACATAACCTTTAGTCACTAAAGGAACACTCGTTGCTCCAATTTATTTTCACATTCCATGTATGTCTGCCCAATTGCAGTTTCATCCAAGTTGGCAATTGCAGCAGAGGGCAGTATGTTTAACCTTTGTTGTTCTGCACAATACCACAAAAAGTCGAACTGTGAACTGTGGAGGCAAATGTTATTTTCATGCATGCGTATGGTGAAAAATCATGCATGCAATGATTGATCCAACCTTTACTCTGTGGTTTTAAAAACCCAGATCCCGGGTAGAGGTGAGAACCAAAACGACGTTTTGCAATTGCAAGTATGCCACATCACAGTTTCTCTTTCCTCATGCATACAACGCGCGTAGACAATGGATGTCAAGGTACTACTCGGCTAGCTGTAGAGAGTGTAGATAAGCGTCAAAGAATTGTCTCCTTAACACATGACGATGGTCACTTCGGAGTTAATAGGACAAATGCCACTATAGCATCGAAGTATTACTGGCCTGAGATTGTGACATGTAAACATACTTAGTATAATTATACATGCATTTTTTACCATGCAGGTGAGCTCATGTGACCGTTGTCAAAGAAACAACAAAAAACTTGACGCTTCAGCTGGAGTGCTACATCCTATTCCTGTAAAAGCTCAACTCTGGCACCAAGTGGGAATGATATAATTGGTCCACTTCCAGAAACATCACTTGGCAATAAATACATCATCACCTTGTCCGATTATTTCTCAAAGTGGGCAGAAGCCACAGCTCCTTCCAGACAAAACTGCAGTCAGTGTGGCTAAATTCATGTACTCGGTAAGATAAAATTAAACTGCTATGCATAAACAGCATATCATTCAATGCCTAAAATGCCATTTTGGAGTTCCTGAAATTGTCATAACTAGAGAGTTTGTTAATGAAATAACAAGACAGCTCTATTTGATTACCAAGACTGAGCACAGACTCTCTAGTGCCTACCACCCACAGGTATTTATTTTATGTAATTATTGATGTGGATATCCATTAAAAAATACCACTTCTGTTTCTTAGACTAATGGTCTTACAGAACGTTTCAATCAAACTCTGTCTCGGTGCCTAGCAAAGATGGTAGATGAAGATCAGAAAAACTGGGATGTCAAAATTGAAACAGTTCTCATGGGCTACAGGACATCTGCCAAGCTTCAACAAAGTATTCTCCATATTTTTTGTTGTTTCAAAAGGAGATGCACCCTCCCATTGCCAATGAAATCATGCTAAATGAGGAGTCACACAATCATATGGAGAGTGAGATGAGCATTGTGATTGAAGCCCTTTTGCAGATGAGAGAGAAACTTTGTAAAGCCACAGGTTTAAACATATCATTAGCCCAAAGAGAGCAGAAGGAATCAAACACAATCCAAATGAGCTGCACTACAGTCTTAAAAGAGAATACTCGTCAAAAACAGTGTAAAGGTAGTAACCCTTATTCTATTAACCGATGCATTGGAAAAGATGTGTATGAGTTTAAAAAATATTAAAGGAGCTGTCTTAAAGACAAAAGTAAATGTTGATGAAGTGTTAACTTGCTACGATAATGTATAACAATGTTAGGTGTCATCTGATAATGAACATCGTCTAAATATATAAAAGAGAAATGGCGCTCGATATTATTGTCCGTCCCTTCTTCTGCGTCTGCCGTGGTGCCAGAGAAATTCCATCCGTCTAAGTGTTAGTCGTTTCCCATTCCAAAACGTTCGTTTGGATCGAAGAGTGAAACGCGCTCGTTTAGAGTAGTGTGAAAAGCACTGCTGGCTACACTACGATGCCAGTACTGATGCTGCTTTTTGTCACTTATGCATGATGACAGAAGTAGAGAAGAAATTAAAGGCAATTACCAAACGTGAACTTACTTTCATTTCGAAAGGATACACGAACTGGAAAGATGCTTGTGAAGCATTTCAAAAGCACTTTAACAGTGTGTGTCATAAGGAAGCTGTTGAAAGTATCGAATTACCTTTGAAGACTGGTGATGTGGGCGAGATGCTATGCACAGAACACAAGAAAGAAAAGGAAGCAAATAGAGCAATGTTACGCAAAATCATTGAGTCTATAGCTACCTTGCTCGCCGCGCCAGGGACTGGGACATCAGTAAGGATGAAGCTGACAGCAGCTTCTACTTTTGCGAGGAATTGATTGTCGAGCTCTTCTGACTTGGATGAAGAAAAAGACAAACAAGTACACCTCAGGAGAAATCCAGAACGAGTTTTTGGAGATAATGGCTTTGCACATCTTGCGGCAGATCTGCTCAGATATTGCTAAGAATGGTTTCTTTACAATCATAGCAGATGAGTGCACAGATGTGTCAAATAAGGAACAATTTGTGATTTGCATACGCTGGGTGGATAACACATTAACAGCCCATGAAGATGTAATATGGCTATATAATGTGGGAACAATAGATGCATGCTCATTGTTTTCAACCATCGAGGATGTGCTGCTACGCATGAATCTGGCAGTTGCACAGTGTCGTGGTCAGTGCTATGATGGTGCATCAAACATGGTAGGTTGCAGAAAAGGCGTTGCGACCCAACTTGCCAGAAAGAAGAAGAGAGCAGTATTGACACACTGCTACGGTCATGCATTGAACCTGGCTGTAGGAGATTCAATGAAACAATCTAAGGTTTGCAAGGATGCTTTAGATACTGCCTTTGAAATTAGCAAATTGATTAGATATTCTCCTAAACGAAACGCTGCCTTTGATTGCATCAAAGTTGAGAACCTAACTGAGGAGCACATTGGATCCAGTATAGATATTCGAGCAATGTGCCCTACCAGATGGACAGTGAGAGGAGATGCTGTAGAAAGCATCATCGAAAATTATGTTTTACTGAAACAATTGTGGAGTGAATGCCTCACAACCCAGCTTGATCCTGCATGATGTGAAAGGCAGGATAATGGTGTACAAGCACAAATGGCTACTTTTAATGTACTATTTGGGCTGCAGCTTGCCATGAAAATCCTCAAGATAACGGATAACTTGGCAGAACCTTACAAAAGCAGACAATGTCTGCTGCTGAAGGGCATTCTTTGGCTGAATGTACTGTTAACACACTTGTGTCCATGCGCACTACAGACTGTTTTGATGGTTTTTTCCTTTTAGTTCACTGCTTCTGTGAGCGCACAAACACTAATCCTCCAGTGCTGCCATGAAAGAGAAGAGCTCCTCAACGTTTTGAAGTGGGTACTGGAGAAGGATCACACAGCTCTACTGTTGAAGACCACTACCATCAAGCTTACTTTGAGGTTTTAGATTTGACCATTGCAAGCATTTCAGATCGATTCAATCAGCCAGGCTATGCAATTTATCAGAATATAGAAAGCTTGATTGTCAGTGCAGCTAACTGTGAACCTTTCGATCAGCACCTTAAGGAAGTAGTGGAATTTTACGAGAATGACCTCAATTCTTCTCTACTATCTGCACAGCTGCAAAATCTAGGAAGCTGGTTTACTGGGAAGGGTGAAAGGTTAGTTCTGAAAGATTGCATTAAAGCAATGCAGGAGATGTCTACAGCACAGAAAGAATTTTTCAGCGAAGTGTGCACAGTGGCTAGACTTATTCTCGTAATGCCTGCAACCAATGCTGTTAGTGAGCGCAGTTTCTCTTCAATGAGGCGCTTGAAGACGTACTTGCGAAGTACTATGTGTCAATGTAGATTGAACCACGTAATGCTTATAAGAAAGCATCGATAAATTGATCATACATGTAGATGTTATTGCAGAGGAGTTTGTTCGAGGTAACGAACACCGCCTTAGCCAGTTTGGTCATTTTATGCATACTTATAATTAATAAGTGTTTTTGATTTGAAGCATGTACAATCGCAATTTCGAATAGACCCTTCCCTTTAAAGAACTCCGGACGTGACATCACTCATTAACGTATACTTAACCCAATTCGTGAAGTACGTTGATTAGTGATGTCACGTCCGGAGTTCTTCTTAAAGGGAAGGGTCTATTCATAGGCCATATATACATGCATGTAGCCATGATTTTTGGGCGGCGAGCTGTGGGCTAGTGAAATTCCTTACGGTTTAGGGCATTAATAATGCACAACTTGCAAAGCTTCTGGGGCGTAGCCCCAGACCCCAATGAGGGAGCTTGCAGCGCTCCCCCCTACCCCCTTGCTGGGCGGGAGGGGATTTAACCCCCTCCCGCACCCACCCCCTCCGCGTCCTCCCACTTCGTTATTTATTCATTTGCCGGACCAATGTTTTTTACCTTCCGCCGCCCAAAGAGGGGCACTGCAGACGAGCAGAAGAAAGTGGAAGTACCGGAATGCAAGATGCAGAAGGAAGAGGTTCAAGCTATTCTCCAGCAGAAGATGATAAAGGGCGACTCATGGTGAGTTTGCCATCTAATGTGTTGCTCTAGCAAAAGCAGCCATTTTGAGGGCACGGACTAGGCTGTAGATAGCGTGCGAGATGTCAATAGGACATTGCAATTGTACTTTAAAAAAAAAGTTTGTCATACGTGTGTGTGTGTGTGTGTGTGTGTGTGTGTGTGTGTGTGTGTGTGTGTGTGTGTGTGTGTGTGTGTGTGTGTGTGTGTGTGTGTGTGTGTGTGTGTGTGTGTGTGTGTGTGTGTGTGTGCGTGTGCAGGTACCTGGTTGACACACGGTGGTTGAAGCAATGGAAGAAGTATGTTGGCTATGACCAGTCCTCTGGTGGGCAGACTTCAGCAAACCCTGGTCCTTTGGACAACTCTGTCCTGTTCAGAGGTAGGTATCTGATTAAAAAAGGGGTGGGGACTTGTCCACTTTGAAGGGATGGGGACTTGTCCACTTTGAAGGGATGGGGTCTTGTCCACTTTGAAGGGATGGGGACTTGTGTGTATTAAAGGACTGGAGACTTATCTGCATTTAGTCTCATCCGCTTTAAAGGAGTATCAACTCGTCTGATTTAAAGGGCTGGGGACTCGTCTGATGTAAAGGGCTGGGATTTAGCATTGAATGAATGGGGACTTGTCTGCTGTGAAGGGTTGGAACATGTATGCTGTGAAGGGTTGGAACATGTATGCTGTGAAGGTGTAGGACTTACAAGAAGTCTGCTTGACAAGGATAAAGTCTGGGACTTGTGGACATGGTTGGATGATGGGGAATTTGGGGAGGGGTTGTGAGGGAGGGGATGGAGACTATAAATAGAATTAAATAAAATAGAGAACATGATGAAAGTAAAAGAAGAGGCAATTGATCGTCATTGATTAGTGCACTGTCAGTTATGCAGGAGAGTCCTGTCATAGATCATGTAGCATCTTTGTAAATAATGATGATTTGAATCCCTTTGGTTTGTATGGGGAACTGATTCATCCATGTCAGTTATTGCGTAAGAGGGTGGGAACATTGACCGAGGATATTGATGTACAGTGCTCCATTGCATGTGTGTAGTAAGTAGAACATGCATCTAATGTAGCACAGAGTCCATGTCTTCCCATGTCTCCAAACACCATGTATGCTAATAACTACAGATCGAGCTCGGGACGTATTGAAAGACCATCTGATGGAGGAATTGGACTACTATCTGCTTCCACAACCTGCCTGGGAGAAGCTGTTGTCATGGTATGGACTGAGCGAAGGATCACAGCCTATTGAAAGGTCAGTGTGTTGTTAGCACAAGTCTGTTGGTTAATTGTTCAGATTGAATTGTTTGATTGCCGTGTCAGCTTGTGCGATTGTATTGCTGGATCACATGATCCCTTCCTTCTTTGCAGGAAAGTGGTGGAGTATGGTCTATACATGAAGCACTGTAAGGTGGAGGTCTACCTGATGGACTTCAAGCTGTGTCAGCAGAGCCAGTTGAACGAAACCATCAGCAGGCAGTTCAGCAGAGCCACAACTGTTGGTGAGTGTGTGTATGTGTGTGTGTGTGTGTGTGTCTGTGTTTGTGTGTGTGTGTGTGTGTGTATGTGTGTGTGTGTGTGTGTGTGTGTGTGTGTGGAAACATTGCTTATTTGTGTAAGAGTGAATGGCATTGCAGCAATTCAGTAAATGCCCATTTGCTTAAGCTTTTGAGCAATATTATCTGAACCACTATTATCTATTATTATATATGGGACAGTTCTCGCGAAAATGTCGTTTCGCATATATAATGTTATTACAATGCTTCTCTTTTAAATCGTAGTATCGTCCGAACGATAAATTCCTATTTTCAACACTTCATACTACATCATTTCTCTATGGTGCAATACATTTTGGAGTCTTGCACTAGCTTGTGTCAGTATTGCAATGTCCGATACCCCATGGGCCACCATAACTCCTGGCAGGAGTAATCAAATCGCTTCTAATTCGGGTTGTAAGTAGAGAGATCCTATACCTATCGATTTGTTCTGTTCGTTAATTTTTATGTCATCCGTTGCGAAGAAACAGCTATACAAAGTAACCCGCTCCAATCGCGCCTTTGTACGTGCGTGAACCGTTTCCATGCACCGAAGCACATGAATATGCACTTCCTGTGCTGAGACTTTGATAACCTGTAGCCACACCTATTCTCCGCTGGAGTATAACAATTCTGACGTGATTCAATCTAGCGATGAGTTTTTTTTAATCTCTCGTACATTCCTGACAGACCTGTCACTGTTCGTCATTCTTCAGATATGGCGACGTATCAAGCAACTGAAGATGAACTCGTCCTGCTTCATTCAGTGGACGAGTTCGAACGGTACATAGATAAGGAAATTCAGGATTTTAGTGACGGCGATGGCACCTATGGCGACGGTGATTATGGATGTGATGATCTCGATGGCATTGATAGCGATGGCAGTGATGGTGGAAGTGACAGTGATGGTGGAAGTGATGGTGATGATGGTGGAAGTGATGGTGATGGTGGAAGTGATAGTGATGGTGGAAGTGACAATGATGGTGGAAGTGATGGTGATGGTGGATGTGACAGTGATGGTGGAAGTGACAATGATGGTGGAAGTGACAATGATGGTGGAAGTGATGGTGATGGTGGACGTGACAGTGATGGTGGAAGTGACAATGATGGTGGAAGTGACAGTAATGGCCCAGGTGGTGTGCCAGCTAAAATAGCCCGTGGACAATGTTGTCCCCGTCGCTTGCTGAATGCCTACCTTACAAGAGGAGGGTGCTGCAAAGACAGCTGCTTAATGAAGTACGGTGACTTGGCCCGGAGACGAGCACTCACATTACCCTGAGTTTGCGGCCACAGTCTGCTTAAACCCGCTAGTGCTTCATGTTGCGTTAGCTGGAACCGTCGCAATGAGAGGGGAAAGAATTCCGTTGCCTCTAGAACGAAACTCCTTTGTCGTGCTTGTGCGCTGTACTGAAGCAATCACTAACGGCACAGAAAACACACATTTGTTAAACGCAAATAATATTTTATAACGTAACACGCATTAATAATTGGATCCAAGTGACGCGATGTCACATGACTAATTTCATATTCAAAAGTTGAATATCTCGAAAACGAAACATATCAAAAATAAACCCTGTATACTACACTAGTGATGATCTTTCATATGAAGGGCACTTACATGTCAGCCTCCCTTTAAGGCAAAGGCATTTCGTGATGCCTACAATGCAAACATTGAGGAGGCTGAGAGGGAATGGGGAAGGAAGAGACAGAAGGAGCATGACCAGATCCTGGGTCACTTGGAATCCAGGGCCCTGATGTCTCCCTTCACCTCACACGCCCACCTGGACATGCAGATGCAGTACTCCTTTGACTACTACCGGCAGGTGTCACTGCCCTACAGCTCACAGCAAAGGGGCACTTTTTATTTCAGGACACCTCGCAAGGTCCAGGTGTTTGGTGTGTGTTGTGAGCCACTCTCCCGCCAGGTGTTCTTCTGAATTGACGAGGCAGAGCAGGCCGGCAAGGGTGTTGTGGTGATGGTCAGCTTGGTGCATGCCTTCTTCCACCTACATGGACTGGGAGAGAGACGTGTAACACTTCAGGCCGACAACTGTGTGGGCCAGAACAAGAACACCACCATGATGTGGTACCTGGCCTGGCGGGTCATCACTGGGCAACATGACACCTTCCAGCTGAACTTCATGCTACCTGGGCACACAAAGTTCAGACCTGATTCCTACTTTGGCCTGTTCAAGAAGTACTACCAATGTAGATGATATGGACGACCTAGCAGACTGTGTCCGGCAGTGTGGCCAGGATGTCACATATTTGACACAGCTGTACCAGGACTGGCACTACTATGACTGGAATACCTTTCTGGGCCAGTGGTTTAGTCCTCTGGTTGGCCTAGGCCGCTGCTGCACATTCCAGTTTGATTGCAAACACCCTGGTGTCATGAAATGAAGACCTTGCCATCGGACACAAACCCCAACGAGGTGACCATGCTGAGGGCTGGAGTGACCATAAAGGACATACAGGAGGCTTATCAGAGCCAAGTGATGCCACCTGTTATTACACCCAGTGGATTGTCCCTGATACGGTCACTGTACCTGTATGAAAGGGTGAGGGAATACGTTCGTGACCCCCAAAAAAGGGACAAGGTGTGTCCAAAGCCTCCACCAGGCACAGGGCCCGACTCTGGTAATGCTTCATCCCTACCAGAAAGCGACCAACCTGGACCTTCAACTGCCATTCCTCACTCACCTACTGTTGAGGGTCATGAGTCTGCAGAGGACACATACAGTGAAGTGCTAGACGGAGAGGATGGTTGTGTTTCTGGCAGGAGGAAATGCAGACCCAGGTCTGAACTGATCCTTTCCTACCAGTGCACTGTATGTGGCAAGAGGTATGCCAGTGGCCCGGCTCTGTCCCTGCACAAAAATAACACTCACTAAACAGCCTGCTGTTCCATGTGATGAACACAGTGATGCCACTAAGGCGGGCAATTCCAGTGTTGACGAACGAAGCCAGGGTCCGTCCAAGTGCAGGCGTAGGAAAAAATCTGAAATTGACAGGCCATTTTCCTGTTTGGTGTGTGGCAAGAAGTACAGCGCACTCTACACTCACAACAAGTCCAAGCATGGTTCATGACAAACGAACCATATTGTGACCATATTGTGAGATGCATGCTTTATCAATAGCACAGGGTAGGGTGGAGTCAACTCAATAGCACAGGGTAGGGTGGAGTCCATTAATACGATGGTCCACTCCATGACTGACACTGTTCGCTGTAAGGAATAGTTGTAGGGCTTAGTGGAGTCCACTCAATAGCACAGGAGGGTGGAATGCACTCGAAGAAAGGTCCACTCCATGGCGGACACTGATCACTGTAAGGAATAGCTGGGGTGGGTGGGGGGGGGGGGGGGGGGTTGGGTGGAGTCCACTTGATAGCACAGGGTAGGGTGGAGTCCATTACTAAGAGGGTCCACTCCATGGCTGACACAGCAATCACTGGAAGGAATAGCTGTATGGTCCACTCCACAGCTGCTTGCAAAGTTACAATACATGTCTGTCTGCTTCTCAGCTGTCAGTGTCCACTGCTGTGAGGTTCTACCATATGGTCCACTCTACAGTTGTCTGCCTACTGTATGATCCACTCCGATGTCTGCCATAGGGTCCACTCAGTGGGGTCCACTCAATACAGTATACATGTCTGCAGTAGAGTCCATTCCATACAGTACAATGTTGATGTCTGTCATAGGTACCTATTTGTATTGTCTACTATATGGTCCACTCCACACTTGTTGGTAGTTGTTCCACTGTTTCCTGGACACACCTATCTGCCTGCCATCTCTACAGCTGTTTACTGCACTCTGGATTCCACTGTGGAATCCATTCCACAGCTGTGCCTGGCTTGTTGATAGTAATAGATATGAACTTTTTCCTCTGTCCTATTTTCTGCCATAGGGTCCATTACATACATGCAGCTGCCTGCCTTAGGTTTCGTTTGCTGTAGTGCTCATTCCACTGCTGTCTGCCGTAGGGCCCACGTCACAGTAGTTGCGTACTGCATGCAGTTACTCCACTGTCTGCTCCACAGCTATCTGCCATACTCCACAGCTGTCCACATACTATGGGATCCACTACTCGTCTGCCTGCTCCACAGCTATCTGCCACCGATCGCTACCGCTCTCAAACTTCTTCGTCGGATTGATCTTATATCTTGTCGTCTTCGCACCGTTCGAAATCACACGCGCAAGTCAACGTCTAAAACTTAAACCGAGATTTCAAATGCAGTAAATTCAGGTCCCCAGACTACTTATTACGTTACGCAAGTGGTGGTGGTTGATTTGAATATTCATGTTCGGTGAATGGAAGCGGTTCGCGTAGGTACAACGGCGCGATTCGAGCGGGAAACTTGAACCAACTTTGCACGGCTGTATCTCTGTAACGGATTGCACAAAAATTAACAAATCAATAGCTTTACAGACCGAATTTGAAGCGCTTTGATTACTCCTACATAAAGTTTGAACCCGGTGGAGTATCGAGCGTTGCAATACTGGCGCAAGACTACCATAGAGAAACGGTGTGGTATGAAGTGTTGAGAATAGGAAGTTGATAGCGTTTACCGTTAGAAAGATATAGCGATTCAAACAAGACAGACATGCCATGATTGCACATGCTTACTATGATCTTCTTTGGTGCTCCTTCAGACCCTGGTTTTTTTCCAGACATGACCATAAATATACTTCACGAATGGTCACTGTTCTACCACACTCTGATTTGTGTACTGAAGGCCATCTCCTGGTAGAACTTTCTTGGGAACTCCTTTTCAGCAGTTTTCAGCAGACCAGAGAAGTATGTGGAACGTTTGCTCTAGCAGAGTAGTACAGGTGGCAACAGATGCAAAAGCACTGTCTCCATGAACACATGTCCCCAACCGTGCAAAAATTCTCCTGAGAGTAAGAGCCACTGATTTGGGGGTACTTGTCACGATACGTCTTCCTTTTCATAGCCTCCTTTCCCTCCTGTATCTCCAGAAATAGCATATTGCCAGTCTGTGTATCTGCCACATACTTGTACTCCACTCCAATGCTCTGTGCCTTTCGAATTATCTTGGAAAGGTGAGGCAAGCCTTCTGGAGTGTCCTCAAAGAAGGGAATCCATTTCCCCATCGACTCGTCAATGACCACTTCAGTCCCTTGTTCCACAAACTTCCTCCTTGTGGCATTAAAGGCAGTCACAAGTGGCTGGATGTATTTCCACTTGTTATCTGAGTCACTAGAGGTATCTCTCCCAGTCAATGAAGCGGTCACGAGCTAAGCTAAAGCATTATCTCATTCTGAAAGAAGGAACAAAACCATCATCCCTAGTACGCCAGGGGTCCTTGATCCTTCCCATTGGATGCAGAGTTCTTCCATAGAGCACACCCAAACACATCCAGTGCTTGTGTTCACAGTCAACCCAATAGTCAATTGGCATCATCCTCTGCCAATCCTTCCGGCCACCTGACTCTCATTTCTGCAAAACACCAGCCATCCTTAGTACGCTGACATTCAGTCACGCCCCTCTGTAATATTTCCCATTTCTGGCCATGTACCAAATATGGATCAGATGGGCCTGTCTCGTGGCTACTTGCAGAAGGTGAATCAGGAGGGTTTAGTTCCTCCTCTAGGTCTTCACACACTGGTGGATTGAAGCTCTCGTCCTCTTCAATGCCTTCAGACCGGACTGTTTTGTGTCTCGATGGGTGGTTCCAGATCAGGACGTGAGACAACAACAGGTTCCTTAGCCTTCTTCCAGAATGCAGCCCCATGTTCAGTTTCATAAAACTGACCTCTGATGTTCCATCTAACACTCCTAGTGTTTTTGGGGGGGTTTTGCTACCACCTCTTCTTCTACATCCGAGTTTATCCATTCCGCACCGAATGTACACATCAATGCAAGGCGCAACATGGCACCTTTGGCATGAACTTGAGCACCTTGCTCAGGTAAACCTGCATTATCACGCCCAGTACTTGGTGGAACGGGCAGCCTACTTCCAGACATAAAATTAGTAGTCATTTTCGAAGATGTATGATAAATAGCCAGAAGGCCTTTTGCCCACAAAACACACTAGGTTTACCTAGCATCCGGCACCTATTCTCTAAGCACCGTGCAGGTTACCTCATACATGTACAATTATTCACACAAATGAGTTTGTCTAACAATTGCTTTCCATCCAAATACAATGTATTACTACAGATAGCCTTTTATCTAAGATTAGGAATGTGATGTCCAGTAAGGCTCAAGCTTTGGCTTTGAACTTGATTTGAATTATCTTGGCTGCCTCTGGGTGCCATCTTTACTTAGTTGTGGGTGCCTCCTGATGTGTTATCAAATTCTACATTTCAAAGCTAGATTGTCTTTTTTAGGGCACTGCTACATGTAGCAGCTCAAAAGTATTATAGGCAAGATGCCTGAACAAAAGGGCAAGGCGCTCATAATCAGCATTGTGCCCAGACATGCAAGGCACTGCACCTCAATAGAACTACTGTAGCTAAGGAGAGGACTGGCCAAATTTCAATCACAATTACAGTGTACATCATGCCTTATTTTGTGCACAATCAACAGCTCAACTGGAGGCCACTATGAGAGAGCTTTTCAATGTACCCAAGGAGACGGTGTGTAGGGTGTGGTTAAAGTACATGAGCAGCACGTACGAAGAGCTCAGCAAGCCAGAGCAGACATTACAGGATGCTGGACTCTATGCTGGGCAGGTCAGCCAGGAAGGGGTGGAAAGGAGGGGAGAGGAGGGTTCTGTGATGAAAGAGAAGTGGAGGAGGGGAAGAGGTGAGGGGAAGGAGAGGTCAGTAATGAGGGGGGAGGGAAGGTGTTGGAGAGGAGGGGAGGATGGTAGGAATGGGTGGAGAGGGGAGATATCCAGATGATGAGGGACAAGAGGTGTGAAATCATGTATCTGAAGATGAAAGGGTGTTTTGGAAGGAAGGAGGAAGAGGGGAGGGCTTAGCTAGTGTGTTTACAGTGTAC
Organism: Ephydatia muelleri; assembly: GCA_013339895.1. NCBI lineage: Eukaryota > Metazoa > Porifera > Demospongiae > Spongillida > Spongillidae > Ephydatia > Ephydatia muelleri. The sequence goes on from JABACO010000014.1 coordinate 3,254,132, forward strand.
TCATCTGGGTACAGACGCTGGTGCTGGAGAAGAAGAATGCTGATGGAACATGGCCTCGTAGTGCACAGTGAGTGGTGTTTAGAGTGGGGTGGAGGGGAAGGCTTCAGCTGGATAGTGTCATACCTTATTCATGCCCCTTCAGACTGCTGGTCTGGGTACCCTGTTGTTAGCTTTGCCAGTTAGCTGTACAGAGCCACATGTAGTGGAATTAGACACACCTATACACACCCCTCACCAATATACACACACACCCTCCATCAATAACCCTGTACCTACCAGACCCCTGTACCTACCAGACCCCTGTACCTACCAGACCCCTGTACCTACCAGACCCTTGTACCTACCAGACCCCTGTACCTACCGGACCCTGTACCTACCAGACCCCTGTACCTACCAGACCCCTGTACCTACCAGACCCCTGTACCTACCAGACCCCTGTACCTACCAGACCCCTGTACATACCAGACCCCAGACCGGAGGAGGAGGAGGAGGAGGAGGAGGAGGAGGAGGAGGAGAGAAATTAAAAACGGAAGTTTGTTCGCTGAGCAAGTTGTTTGCTGAAGAGGTTCGAAATGGACCCTCTGCCAGTAAGGCATCTTCAGACATGAGTAGAGATGACAGCATCCAGAAAGACATGAAGGAGGAGGAGGAAGAGGAGAACACCGGAGAGAATACAAAGAAGGAAGGCAACATGGATGAGTGCAGCCCCGGGAGGAAGATGATGATCAATTCATGCAGCCAAGATCAGGTAAAGATTGTAGTGTTTGTTTTGAGTTCCATATGATTTTCATGTCAATGTTATTCAATACCAGCTCTATATTGTTACTCTCACTTATGATGTGAAAGTAGTCCTTTAATTTAACAAGATAATATGAACATCCTCTACAAGAAAGTTGATACACAATTGAAAGCAAGGTAACATGGCTGAGTGAGAGACTTAATGAAACAGACTCTACTTACATGTATAGCACAAATATTACATGTGTGTGTACATGGGAAAGTTGAGTGACAATTTAAAATAAACAGCACATATGTAGCATGGCTTCAACTCAAGTTTCACATATGTGCATTTTGCTCCATATTGATGAACATCTGACAGATGTGCATGTAGTTTTTTTCAATTTTTCCTTCTCACTCAGCTTTGTTTCTTTTCACACTACTGGATTGTCTCTGTCACACCACTTTCTTGGGAAGAATGTTTTATTACACTATATTTTGTGTCATGGTTTTTTTTTCTATTGGATAGTTGTATCGGATGTATGCCATAAATGCAATACAGCTGGCTCACCTAAGGCAGATTCTCCCTCCAATGCCTTTAAATGTACAGTAGTGAATGAGGTGAGATTTTGTACACTTTTCCACAGTGAGGTCTAATAATACCATTGTATGCTGGATTTGCACCGTTCGTGTATTGTAGCCTTTGTTTCATTCTCCCAATCCACAATAAATCGCTTGTTCCACCCATTTATTCGCAACTCTTTTGCCTCACCCAGGAATGAGTTTTTAATCCATATTGACATATCCATGTGAATGGTTGCAGTAATCTTGCATCTCCCATGTCATGGGTGGCAGTTTTCAACACAGTATGTGTACATGTACAACTATTCACTAACTTGCATTATCCTCTAGTTGTGTAATAAAGCATTAAAACTTAATATGGTGGTCACTTTCAGTTAAATGAATGGTTTGAATTTTATTATTATCTTAATAAGTCATTGAATAATTAATTTAATAGACATGCTATAGGTTTTTTTTTTTTTGTTGTTCCTAATTGATTTTTGATTTGTTTTGTATATACTTCATGGTTTATTTTATTGTTTGATCATTATCATTAATTATGCTCTTAAACAAAATTTAATAATTTCTGGGGTTACTTTACTATAAGTTAAATTTTTATGTCATCATTTCTTTCCACGTTATTATTACATAATGCTATGGAAACAGGAAAGGACCTCTGGTGCAGTCCTGCATGTGCGAACATGCTTAGATGCATTTTGTTGTTTTCGTATGTCTTATGTGCCCAGGTGGAAGGGGCGAGTGAGGAGGCGGATACAGAAATGGAGGATCTCATGCAGAACAAGCAGAATGTGCTCTGCACATTGCCTGGGGTTAACCTCGAAGAAACACTCCATAATCTTGAACAGATGTCGCAGTCTGTGCTCGAACAGATAGATGAAAAGAACAGTAAAGATAAAAGAGATGAGGTAAGTGTGTCTGTGGCTGGTGTGTAAGAGTAGTTGCTGTATCTTGGAGATTGGGTGTTGGTTGGACTCCAATTACATCTAAGGTTTGATATCTACATTTGAGGCCATAGGAGATTAATTGATTCATTAGCTGCCTCCATCTTGTAGTCTATATGCAAAGCACCGTGTAGGTATGCCTCCATCTTATAGTCTATGTGCCTCCATGAAAAGCTGTTTTCTGTTTTCAAGCTGTAGTAAACATGAATCTATCAATGTAGTAAGTTGTGCAATTACTCTAATCAAGCTCATAAACCTCAACGACACATGTGTACAGAGAGTGATCATTGCTATGCCACTACGTATTTTGCCTGGCCAGGAGGGAAATTTTCTTGGGCGGATTTTATACTCCATCTTCCAATGTGAGTGCACAATGCACATTTCTCATCAGTCTTAACAAAAGCTTTAAATACTGAAACTACACAGTCCACTGAACTTATATCCTTTGCAATGCCATTCTTGATTGTCTTACCATGTTGTGTTCCATGTCACGTGTGAGCACTAATCCTAGGGCGCTTGTCAGCAAATGTGTCCAGGTAAATAGTTAATTAACATACATGTAGCTTAGGAGGTGGTGTACTGCATCTGCCACACATGCTGAGCGATAGCAATAGACACATAATGCAATAAATTGAAACTTAATTAGGAACTGGATTTTTGTTTAAAAGAATTTTCCCTGATTGAGGGAGAGCAATGGTGATGGAAGGCGTAAAGACGTGTATCCTCAATGCATGTTATAAATAATCTAGAAATATTAATTTTGTGATGAGCTGTATGCATATAATATGAATCTCACATGCTTTAATCATTGGCAGTAAAATTTCAGCCTACATGTATATTCAGAGCCAGAAACAAAATTGTTTCCAACATCTATCAGTTGTAGTGGACAGATTCGGAAATTGGAGTATTCTGGGTTTAGCCGCATAAGTCTTACAGCATTGACATTGAGGAACAGAAATCCTCTTGGCTGCTGTAGTTTGTCAGGGCAATCAACAAACTGCAGCACCAGAATCCATCTTTTTTTCTTTGTCACATTCACGTGCAGAGTAGCAGCAGAGGTGACCACTTACAGGTGATAATCAGTTCACAGCTGCTACAATACAGTCTTGTGTGCAGAATAAAATGATTAATGGGAATATAAATAATTAATGACCTTGAAAAAAAGTGTGGCCTCCATGGTGGCTACATCTCTGTCACCCTGCAGAGGTCTGATCTGATGAGACATGTAAAATATGGCATGAAATAACTGCAGCATGTGTTTTTGCCTTACCTTGATCAAGTTAAATGCAACTTACAATAAGAGTTTTACATGTATGCATGAAGTTTATTACAGCAAAAACAAATCAGGTTCAAAGTGCAGAAGAGAGAGCACCAGAGTATGAGCAGGAAACCTTGGAAACAGAGCAACTGATAGAAACATTGCAAGAGCAAATCAGGTTGCAACTTCAATGTGCAAAAGAGAGAGCAAAAAGAGCAGAAGAGAGAGCTACAAGGGCAGAGGAGAGGGCTACAAGAGCAGAGGAGAGGGCTACAAGAGCAGAGGAGAGGGCTACAAGGGTTGAGGAGAGAGCTATAAGAGCAGAAGAGAGAGCTATAACAGCAGAAGAAAGCATTGCAATAGTAGAAGAGAGAGCTGCAACAGCAGAAGAGAGAGCTATAACAGCAGATGAAAGGGCTACAAAGGCTGAACAAGAGCTTATGTTGTTTTCGCAACAGTCTGCATCGCATCAGAAATGCCAAACCACTCAAGGCATCCCTCAACATTCTCAGGCATCATGGAAAATAGGACGTGATGAAATAGAAGTAATAGCTGGAAAGCCTCTTGGTATTGGAGGGTGGGGTGAGGTGAGAGTGGCTATGTTCCGTGGTGTCAAGGTTGCTGCTAAGTTACTGCATGAAGAAATCATCTCTCCACATAATACTGATCTATTTATCAGAGAGATGAATATGGCAGCAAGTGTACGACATCCCAACCTTCTCCTATTTATTGGAGCCTGCTTTGATGACAGTAAGCCTGTAATTCTTACAGAGCTGATGCCAACTAACCTGCGTAGCAACATTCGAGCACTTCCTCGAGTTCATGCAGTCTCTATTAGCTTAGATGTGGCCTGTGGTCTCAACTACCTCCACCTGGTGAGGCCTGACCCTATCATCCATCGAGATATTAGCAGTGCTAATGTGCTTCTTGAGCGGATTGGATCAGGAAACTGGAAAGCCAAGGTGGTCGACTATGGTTCTGCAAACTATCTATCTAAAGTGATAACCGTGGGCCCCGGAAATGCATCCTATGCAGCCCCAGAGTCCTCTAATCCCAAACTGCAGTCTCCCAAGATGGATGTGTACAGCTATGGCATACTCCTGCTCGAAATGGCCACTGGACAGTTCCCAGACCAAAATCTACAAGCTGTACAGTTGGAGAGCCTACTGTGGAAAGAAATGAAAGGGATGATAACGAAGTGCATCTGTGATGATCCAGGCAACCGTCCAACCATGAAGGATATATTAATTTTACTACCACAGTTGAATAAGCAGATGTAGTGTAAATTGTCTGTGCAGCTATCCTAGTTGTGTGCAATTTGTATTATTGAGAAATGTCATCACTGTGAAAAATAGTATATAATTTGTATCTGATACCCCAATGACAAATTTGTACCCACATTGGTTACAAATGTTTTTTCATTGCTAGTATAGGTGTGTACTATCTATTTCCGCTCAAGTATTTCTGGAGATCTTTGCCCTTATAACTGAATCACCTGCATCATCACATTCTTTGTTTCTCGCATAATGTCATCCTCAATATGCTAATAATATGTGCCATCAACTGATTTTCTAACACACTTGGTGTTATTCCCTGATGTTGTATCTTAGTGTGTGATATGAGTCATGTTTGAAGTTGGTCCATGAAGGCTCAGTTGCCGGGTCTGCAGCATACCCTCAAACGATGCATTGCTGGTCATTTTCATTCTGCTCTGCATTTGCTTCTAGATTGCAGAGTGCTGGTACATGCAAGACATATCCAGTTCTGCTAATTGCTGATGCATCCTAGTATAATAGCGGTGTGGAGTAATACGAGTGTCCTCGAGGTATGCTAAGGTGGTCTCGTCCCCAGACCCGATTTTCAACATAGCTATGGCAATCGAAAATCGGGTCTGAGTTGCCTGGTCTGCGGCATACCCTCAAATAGTCTCGTACCCTGACCCACATCGCAGCTGCGGATGGATTACATCACCGCTACGCGAGTAGTGGCGTAGCGGTGATGTATCCATCCGCAGTTGCGACGTGGGTCTGGGTACGAGACCAACCCTCCGCATTGCTGGTCATTTTCATTCTGCTCTATATAATTTGCGTTTGCTTCTAGATTGCGGAGTGCAAGACATATCCAGGTCTGCTAATTGCTGATGCATCCTAGTATAATAGCGGTGTGGAGTAATACGAGGTATGCTAAGGTGGTCTCGGACTCAGACCCGATTTTCCACACCAGCTATGGCAATTGAAAATCTGGTCTAGATAATTTCAAGCTTTGGCTTAAAAATCGGCCAAGTCGGATCACGACAGATGAACACCGAATTTCTCAACCAACGTATAGGCCTTTTTCATGTGTCATGTGACCACTTCGAATCTGTCACACATTAGTCAGACCTACATCGTTATTGAAAGGCCGATAAACAATAGACTGGGGACCAGGAGAAGTTACGTTCCCCAGTGTTTAAGTGCGCGCTGCCATTGCGTCCTCAAAAAAGTCACAAGTTAATAATGCTTTCATGAGTTGAATCATGTGCTACATATTAATGCCTGTGTAAAGCTCGTGTTGAATACCCACACAGCCACACCCAATAGATTCTCAACGTACAATGCGGATATCACGCCACTGTTCACTGTTCTCAGGACTTTTTTATTTTATTTCCATGTATAATATTAATAAATTAATTACATTGCAAGGATACATATCCTTGTGTGAACTAAAGGCGGCAGTCAGACAGTAAACTAAATAGATGAGACCTGTGCAACCTTTGTAATGAGGTCGACAGGGGAGTGGTTAAGGGCATGGCCTATAGTTGATCGAGCTCCTCTGATGCACATGATGGAGGAGCGTAGAAGGGAGAAGGAGAGATGGCATCAAATCCAGGCCATGGTTGAACTATAAGAGTGGCCCCACTTTGCTGAGAGCTGGGCAGCAATGCGTTTGTAAACCACTGTGGCCTCCCTTCCTAAGCCTCCAGTGGCAGAGAAGATGAATAAGAACTGGCAAATGCATCATTGGTGAAATAATACACAGGTGTGCAAGCACTTTGAAGTAAGTGGAAGGGGAACACTCAGAAGGCACACTGCTGGAAGAGGCCGCCTCCCAGGTGCAACACCCAACATGCTTATTAAGGAGATTGCTCCCACTCCTGTTTTTGAGCATCATCCACCAGTTTCAAGCCAGAACAATCCCTCCATCCTTGAGCAGCTGACCTGCCGGGTGTGTCTTAAAATTCTACAACAGCCTCTTGAGCTGCTATGTGGTGCACTTGCATGTGCACAATGCATTGTGGAGCGAGTAGCAACGTCAACTACACTGCAATGTCCCTGTTGCTCTTCAGATGCTCACCTCGTGCCATCACATATCAGACCAGTACCAGACTTGATACTTGTGCTGCTGAATGATATACTGGTTCTGTGTGTGAAATGCAACAGAGAAATGAAGGCCCATAGTTACGAAGGGCACGAGTGTACATCATGTCTCACTGCTAGTGAAGAATGAACAGTTGCAGGAAATCTGAAGAGAGCTGTCTCTACCAGTCCTGATAAGAGTATCATAAAACTGGCTACTGGAGGAGCGTCACTAGTACTGTTATATAATATTTAACCTCACTTTAGCCAATGACATTCATACAGGTGACCAAATCCCGCCAACAAACCACAGCAGCCAGTTCAAGGACTTTGAAGACAAGGTGCTCAGAAATGCAGATGATACGCAGTGTTCTCAGTGCAGGAGAGCCAACGGCCCTTATTCAGAGAGAGGTGCTCACCCTCAGTGATGAAGAGAGAAGAGCTTTATTGGACAAGGCAGGAATCTTGTCAACTATTGAAATTGGAGCAGCTGAGACATTGGCAATAAAAGCCGGTCTTGCCATTCCCTGGAACAAATTGAGACTCCTTAGAAGGTAAGACATGAAAATGCAGCAAAAACGAAACACTGCTGCTTTTCCAGGTGGCTCAAATCATCAGGGATTTGTCTGGCTGGGGAGGAGAGAATGCGCCAGATTTCCTGCCAAATTGTGGGTGATAACCTGAAAGGAGAAATTGCCCCCTTTTCTTTTCCACTTCCTTCTGGTGGAGAGGAAGTCAAAGGATCTCCTTTGGTTTACATTCCACATCTGGTGGATATGGTTATACACCTCTTAGATGAAAATGAAAGGTAAAAACACAACAAAAATACTATATTTTTTATTCTCATTTGCAGGGCAGGGCTACTTACCTGGCACGATGGGTACATACCAGCCAGTGAGGTGTGGCTAAAAATTGGAGGAGATAAGGGTGGCGGGACATGTAAAATGAATTTTCAAATTGCTGCACAAAACTCAGTTCACAACACCTGTGTCTTTTGCTGCTTTGAAGCTGGTGATAGTGTCACCAACCTTCATGTGGCTTTAGATCGCTTCAAAGACCAGGTCGAACATCTGCATGGAATGAAGTGGAGGTAGGTAGGAAGTTCTAACTAATATGCAGCAAACAGTGTATAAATTATCAATAGGCAATACACTGTCAAGATATTCATGTGCGGGGACTATGAGTTTTTGTCAAAGATGTATGGCTTATCTGGTGCAAGTGGTATGTGCCACAAATTCAATGCAAGTGTCATGCAAAACATAATTAACCATGCAATAGGGTGCTACCCTTGTCTATTGGAAGTGATGATGAGATGGCAACCCCTCTTTCAATCTGAGGGTATGCCACAAGAAGGACCCTTGAGACAATGTGTTCTGACCATCAGCATTATGTCGCAGCAGTCCATACATGCCAAGTTTACTCAACTTAGCTTGGCATTTGTGTCAATAAAAGACCAGGTGAAACAGCTGCAATGCATCGTAAAGGAACATTAGCTAAGCATTGAACCACGCATGGTGGCTGCTATACCCCCTCCAACCAAGAAACAAAAGACATAGTTCTCCTCACCCCCTACTTTTCAATGTATTTAGTAATAATCACAGAATAAAGTTTAAAAACGTTTAGGGTGGAAATTGATGAATTCTCTACCATCAGTGGATTTTATTTGATGAATCCAGGGTGGTTTAAAAGGCGTTTCCACACTGGATACTCAATTCCAGGATGGAAAAGCCTTGAAGGCACTGGGTTTGTGGTAGAAACCAACCTGGATTTTGTTTATTAAACCAGCCTGGAGTCTGTATTTTCAGTCATATAAAAAATTGGAGGCCACGTTTGTAAAATCCTGCAGTGCAGAAGGCTTCTTACATGTATATGGTGTGACCCAACATGTTTGGCCACGTTTCTTAAAAGTTCTAAAAATTTATCAGCATATTAGATGATCAAAACTCACTCGTACAGTATTTGCCATGTATAGTCTTGTGTTTCATGTATCATGGCACAAGTATATATAATACCGCGATAACTCGTAAAAATGGCCCATTTCAAAAGGCTGGAAAACTACTTCAGAAAATTCGTAGACACTAGTATTTACAAAAAATTGATAGCACATGTTGTCCACTTAACCATGAAAGTTTTGTCTGAGTCTATTTCAGTTCCTGAGAGTCGCTATCCTTTACTGAACTCACGCGGTCAGAGTTAGCTGTGCGCAAGTAGAGAGCTTTCGAGCGCCCAAGCCAGCAGTGCTATTCGATAGACCACGTGATTTGTGCTTTGCATTAAAGGTCAGAGGTGCCTCGCACTCATTGTATGGCTTTTAGGTGTTTGTTGCATTTGGCACAGCACGTTGTAAGGACTTCGGTTGTCAGGGTCGTTGCTATGGGATTACGCAACCATTTCAATATTTTGGGGCGTAGGGCTTTCTTTCCACGCGTTCAATGAGAGCAGACAGCCGTGTACGTATACGCGTACGAGAAATAATATGGAGTTCGGAGCTTGCGATTCAGAATCGGAAGAAGCAAAAGTTCAGTGTTTAGAGCGCCTGTTGAAGTCAAAGCTGCCAGGCTACATAGTCAGTTGCATGTTGGCTGCGGGATATTCGACACACTCGACACTTTGGCACGCATGGATGTTGGAAACCAACCGGGCAATTCCATTGAAGAATACATCTCTTCCAACTTTCCAGGCGACGCCAGGTACATGCACGCTCCATTACTTGGATCGATGTGCAAATTTCCCCCTGGACACCGCATTAGAATCGAGCGATTCGTGCAAGAAATGCGCTCAAGCCACTTGTGTCACGACCTCTTCAATGATGCTGTTCCTGCTGTAGCTACCAAGAAAAAGAAAAAAAACTGTGAGCCATCCGCAGTACAGGCTCCAGATGGAGGAATTCCTGCTACAACTGAAAGCACTACCTCGATTGTTTCGAGACTTCGTCAGCAGATCAATGAATGGCAGAGAAGAATGTCAGATGAAAGGCTACGAAGTTTGCAAGAAGACGTGCACTACGAATTGACGGTAAAAGAAGAACAAGCTGTGTTGAGTTGCAAGTTGTGTTCTAAAAATGTCACCCTTAGTTCTAAACACAAGAAGCTAATTTTGTCCAATTGGACGCGTCACATTAATACATGTTTCAAGCGTCCCAAAGAGCATCAAATTGACAAATACTTCGTGCAAAACCTACCATTACCAATTGATAAGCCATGCACATCTAAATCAGCAACTTTTCTTAAACCTCCTGTACCATCCATTTCTTCTTCAGCATTGCTTTTATCAACATCTCCAACTGTCACTATGCATGCCAACTCAGCAACTAACTTCAAACTTCCATCACCATTCAAGTCTACGTCAATGTCATTTCAAATATCATCACCATCACACCACCACCACTATCATCATCATCATCATCACTAGTTCATCACCTCCAGCTGTCACTATGTCAGCAAATTGTATGCCAAAGCCACAAAAGCGCCACGTTGAGGCAGAGTATTATCACATACAGAGTCCAATTGATAAATGTAGTATAGCTGTGGCTAGCATGCCAAACTCAGCAGCGCAACTACTACTGCATGTAACTTTGAACCTCCCTCACCATTCATATCTGCATCAATGTCATCTCAAATCATATCATCAGCAACAGCAGCAGCAGCAGCAGCATCACTATTACTGACCTCATCTAGTTCATCACCTCCAGCTGTCACTATGTCAGCAAATTGTATGTCAAAGCCACAAAAGCACCAATTTGAGGCAGAGTATTATCACATACAAAGTCCAACTAGTATAGCTGTGGCTAGCATGCCAAACTACTACTGCATGTAACTTTGAACCTCCCTCACCATTCATATCTGCATCAATGTCATCTCAAATCATATCATCAACAGCAGCTTCAGCAACAGCAGCAGCATCACTATCACTGACCTCATCTAGTTCATCATCACCTCCAGATGTCACTATGCACATCAATTGTAGTACCACACTGCAGCCTCACTAACAAGCAGGGTTTTCACTAACCCCCTCCTGTTCAAGAGAAATAGGAGGGGGTAGTGAACATTCCTCTTTAGACTTAGGTAGCCTTTCAACAGCACAGACTAGTACTAGTAAAGCTATACATAATGACTGGAGCAGAAGCTTCAGGAAACAGCAGTCCATTCTTATAGCTGTTCTGATCCATCACAGAATAAACTAACATCATATTTCAATGTTGCAAAGGACATAGAAAAGCTAGTCATGGATAATCCTAATATTGCAAAGTGCATCGATACTAGGCAAGCTGCCCTTAAAGGAACATTCACACCATTTTTTCAAAGCCTTTTAGATAATGCACAGTTAAATATACACAAGTTACCAAAAGAACGTCGTCATGATCATGTCATGAAAAAATTTTCAACATCATTGTTCATTTATGCAGGACCCCTTGCATACTCATTTGTTCATCAGAACATGCCTCAAGCCCTGCCATCACTTAGAACTGTCCAACGAATTGTTCACAACGAGTATGAAGTTATGAATGAAGGAGAGTTTAGATTCGATCAATTAGTTAATCACATAAACAGTTATAGTTATAAATGTGCGCGAGTAATAGTCATAGGTGAAGATGCAACTCGTTTAGTTGCAAGAGTTGACTACGATCCAGAAACTAATCGACTAGTGGGGTTTGTGCTGCCTGAGGGTAAGGATGGTTTACCATCTATTGATGCTCATTTAGCCATTTCGTTTCAAACTATTGAAGATTCATTCAAAAGTTCCAAAATATCAAAATACACTTTAGTCTACATGGCCCAGCCTCTTTCACCAGGAGTTCCTTCCTTTCCTCTAGCCTGTATAGGTACTGATAATAAGTTCTCTGCAGACATTCTGTTAATACGATGGTCACATATTTTAAGTGATTGTCAAAAAGAGGAATCTCTGTGCTAAGTTTTGGCTCAGATGGCGACTCAAGAGAACTTAAAAACATGCAGTATTGTACTGAATTGTTTACTATGCATGCCTCAAAGGATGTGAAATCTTGCTTTCAATCTTGCATTCCATCTTCTGGAGGTCATAGTTTTTTCTTAATAAACCAACACAATTAGCATACGTCCAAGATACAGTACATGTAGGGACAAAACTGCGTTCAAGACTTTTGACTCCATCAATCATTCTTGCTTTAGGAAAGTATGTTGCTGGTGCTCATCATTTGCAGTTTGTGCAAAATACTTATTCCAAAGATCAGCATGGCCTGAGAGAGCGAGATGTAGACTGCAGAGACAAGCAAAACTTTGATTCGGTGCTGCGCATTACAAGCAGCAGTGTGATGGCACAAATTTCTCAGATCCCCGATGCTAAAGGTACGTATGTGTATCTAAAAGCTTTGAAAGCTGTTTTAGATAGTTATTTAAATAAAGAGCTTCACCCACTTGATAGAATATCCAGCATTTGGTATGCTTTGTTCTTCTTTCGATACTGGCGCCAATGGCTTTTGTCTGTTCCAAGCTACTCCTTGGGCAACAACTTCATAACGCGAAATGTTTATTTGTGTATAGAGCTAAATGCACATGCTCTAATTATTTTCATGAGAACATTGCGTGATCATTATTCAGACGGTGCTGCCCTATTCAATCCTTGGAAACTTGGGTCACAGTCATGTGAAAAACCTTTAGGATTGTTTGCAGCATGACCAGTACTTTCTCCACCGTTATAAATGTAGGAATGCTTGGATTACTAAGGAGGCTACATCGACTGCAGATTCAGTTTAGACTTGAGGCAGAATCAGCACAGAATGGCAGTAGATATCCACACTGTGAAAAACATAAGAACAAAGATGGATCTAATAGACAAGTTACATTTTCCCTACAGGGTGTAACTGATGCTGACATTGAAGATGCTGTCGAATGTGGCAGGAAATTAGCGATGAAAGATATCGAGATGCTTGGGATGGAGCTATCTTTGGAAAGGGACATGGAAGTTGAAACTGAATCAGCAGGTAGTATAATTCCTGAAGTGGATGAAGATGATGACGAACTTGACGATGACGAACCACCAAGAAGTGATGTGAATGAAGAGTTACTGAAAGAAGCATGCTGTGCTGTTGCTGAAGATGAAGATGAAGTCATGTCAAGTCTCCATGATTTAAAAAGCGCTAAACTGATTGAGGGAGACCTGCACCAGCAATTGGTACAAATGCAGGAAGCCGTCTCCTTAAAAAAGGTGTCAGGTACATCCTTACCAATTTATACCAAAAATCCTGTGCAAAGCTCCAAGGCAACAACGAAATTTTCACGATTTGTTGAAGTTAATCACATAGGCGGCACAATTTACATCCACAAAACCACTGCAGTGTGGCTCTTTCAGGAAGGGGAAAGGGTTTCTGCAGATCGCCTTTTTCGAGTCAGACAAAAGCAACCCTATTCATGTATCACCATTCACACTAAAGAAATCAGAATCAGTGACTCCAACGCCATTCCAACAACATGTGAAGTCATTACGGTAGGTGACATATGCGCTTTTCGGTTTCCAGAGTGCAAATGGAAGCTTGGAAAAGTTTTGCAATTTTGCTACACAAGTGAAAAAACTAAAATGAAACGGCAGTATAAAAAAACAAGTTACGACAAAAACCAAACAGACTGGAGTTATGTGCTCATGGTTCAATTCAACTAATTCAAAGATATTTGAGTTGAATGCAGATAGTGGCACCATTGAACATACCATAGAAACTCATTCCTTTTTGTCTGTGAAATCATACTTGTGCACACTGTCACGAGGCTGTTTTGAATTTTTGGATTGCCGAGAAGCAAGCAGTAGTCAAATCTTTACCCTTGATGCAGGTAGAATCGCTTTGATGACAGCACACAAAGTAACCCTTACCACCACAGCTATTGATCACATTACCACTTTATGTGTCAGTGATGATCATCAATCTCAGAAGGCATCCATCATAGACATCTCTACAGACCTAAAAAAATGTGCAGGAAGTAGATGAGCAAATATGGGTCAAATGTGGAGCTGTAACCCTGACGAAGCAAGAAAAGGATCGGTTGATTAGAGGACACGAGCTATCAGATACTCAGATCAACTTTGCTTAGCTTTTGCTGAAACAACAGTTCCCTATTATAAATGGCTTCAGAAATACGCTTGAGCAAAACAAACCATTCATCAAAAGATTGCCGGAGTCCTCCGCAAAATTAATGCAAGTCATTTTCATCAGAAAATGTCACTGGGCATGCATTCTTTTTAATGAAAACCAGGTGTCTTTGTATGACAGTGCTTACACATCTGTATCTACTGATACCTTTCAGGTTATAGCAAGGCTAGTACAATGCGCGGAACCATCATTTAAGATAGAAGTTATGAATATATCTAAGCAGAGTGGTGCAGTAGATTGCGGTCTATATGCCATTGCTGTACTAACAAGTTTAGCATTCGGTCAAGATCCTACTACTATTAGTTTATGATCAAGAAGCTATGCGCCCACATTTGATCACTAATTTTGAGACAAAGAAGATTGTGCCTTTTCCAGTCCTAAAGCACCGCAGACCAGCTAACAAAGTTGCCAAAGTTGAAGAATGCATTCTGCATTGCTACTGTAGGATGCCTGATGATGGACATGAAATAGTTTGCTGTGATCTGTGTGATGCATGGTATCACAAAGCTTGTGTTAATGATCCGTATTGTAAGAATGGTTCCTGGCTATGCACACACTGCAGCAGAAATTCACTTGTTCAATAAATTGCTGTACATGTATTGTTGTATGCATTGATTGATTGATAATAATTTCTTTTACGTGGGCGTTATTGATTCTAACGTTCTCAAGCGCGAAAGAGCATACATAAGAGTTAGAAATTTGAATAGTAGCTTTACTAATGACCTCCGTCTGGGACGTCCCAATTCAATTAGGTAGGGCATCGCATGTCGGTTGGGGCTAATTACATAAGCACACACACACGTACACGATCACAAATGCGCGAGAACATACACACACGCAGCAGTTACACACACGCCAAAAGGTAGAGTGTCACGCTTTTAAATCATGCCATCCATTAATGATCTTGTTGGTTGCGCAGCCGTCACCTCTGCCTTCAATCACGAATGTATTTTAACGTCAAATGAAATGTTGAAATCCAAGACGTATTACGGTAGAAATCAATAGAAATCCGTCTGAAATCACACGGAATCTGGAAATCACACGGAAATCATACATAGTAATACGGAAATCATAAAGAAATCTGTTACGGAAATTTAGGTCCGCCAAAAATTTTGGTCCTAGGAACAAAATTTTCTGGAAAAATTAGTCCGGGTGGGCCAATTTTGCCTGAAAATTTTGATCCGTGTCCGAAAATTTTAGTCCTACCCTTTGCTTGCGCCTGCGCGTTCTCTACACGTGTCGAATCAAGGTGTTGTAAAGTCTTCAGAAAGCTGCTAGGATGGAAGGATCTTCGGATGTTGAGAGTGATCTTGTTGGCGAAGTGTTCGAGTATCGTCTCAGTCAGGGGCAAATATTGCGATGGAGCGTCAAAGGAAAGAAAGCGGACGATACGGAAAAAAGCTTTGAAGTTTTCAGTGTCGAGTAGAGGAGAGCTATTCTACAGGCAAAAAAGGAAGGGCAGGGCAAATATGTGCAGCAGTTGTAAACATTTTATATGGAATCCCTTTCTGGTCAACCCTCAGGTGGACTGGGCCTTCAGTTACAGATGGGGAATGATGTGGCAGACAAAGCAGACAATAGTGCAGATGAGATGCGGGGGGGGGGGGGGGGGGGGGGGGAGGGGGTGATGCTGCACAAACACCCCGTTCAGTGGCAGACAATGCAGACAATAGTGCAGATGGATCAATTATAGAGATATCCAATCATACTGTTGACACAGTATTGTACTTGCCAGTTTGCAGAGATTGGCAAAGTAATATGTGCAGTTTGTCAAAATGAATTGGGAAAAGAAAAAGGGAAAAACCTTTGGATATTGCTCTGGACCAAGCTCCTAGTATACGTGGTCACATTAAAGGTGATGGGAATTGCTTTTTTTAGAGCTGTGGCTCAAGAAATAACTGGACGTCAAGAGGATCATGCAGATCTTAGGGTACTTGTCACATCATACATGGCTCACAATCCTGCTCAGCTGTCTTGTTACCTGACATCATCTGAAACAATGTGACAGTACTTGCGAACAACGAAGATGGATAACAGAAAGTGTGGGCAACAGAAATTGAAATATATGGCACTGCCAATTTGCTTGGCACAACGACTTTTGTGTATTGTTCTTCAGGCACCAGCAACAAATGGTTGAGATTTGCACCAAAAGAATGCCATGATGACAACAGTCATACACGAGAGTGCCTTTATCTATGCAACCTTTCTGAGCACTTTGAAACTGTGAAGCGTATGCAACATATTGACCATTCAAATTAATCAAACTTTATTGCGTGAAGATAAAAACCTTTAGTGTAAATCATTACAATAGAATGGGATGGGGGACCAAAATTTCTAGAGCGGACCATTATTTCGAAAAAACTGGTCCGGGGGGACCAAAATTTTCAACGAAAAAATTGGTCCCAAGGACCAAAATTACCGGGACCAAAATTCCAGTGACAAATCCAGAAATCAGTTCAAACTCTGGAAATCAAACAGAAATCTAAAATTGATTTCGAAATCACCGTGATTTCGAAAATCTCGTACGGCTTTTCAAGGGTAGTGGCGGACCCCTCGCCTCGACCGAAGCAATGGCAGATAGCGGCACTGCAGACGAGCAGAAGAAAGTGGAAGTACCGGAATGCAAGATGCAGAAGGAAGATGTTCAAGTCGCTCTCCAGCAGAAGATGATAAAGGGCGACTCGTGGTGAGTTTGCCGTCTAATGTGTTGCTCAAGCAGAAGCAGCCATTTTGAGGGCACGCTGTAGATAGCGTGCGTTATGTTAATAGGATACACAGCCAACCCTTACCAATATTGGCTCAAGGATGATAAACGCAAAAACCTTGGTACAATAATGATACAAAACATGACCCAATACTGATACATTATCTTCATTGCGTTAATGTTGATATAGCAACATGGAACAGGTTGATGGCAATAGCTGAATATCATTATTGCATAAACCATGATATCAATATTGCTTCAATAATGATACACATATACCCGCGGTATAGCACCGCACATATACATGTAATTATAAGGCTTTATATCGAAAGATCAGGAACTTGCACACACGCGCAGCTTTAATATAGTAAGCGTATACAGTAGGCTTCGCATGCAAGCGCAGGCAATTCGTTAGGCGACTCGGACTTACCGGGTATTTTTAGTAGAAATGTAACGATTACGCATGCACGACTGCATGTGATGTCAAAGCCTACATGAAAGCTAAGTGTATTAAAAGGTTAATTGAATCAAAGGGGAAACGATCAATTGTAAACCGAGATATATGCACGATGAGAGAAGTTTAAGCTTGAGTTCCTACACAGTTGATACAGGTTGAGGAAGATCAGTGCTCAGTCATGTTCATGTGGCTCAGAAAATGATGGCGAGTGTTGTCTGCTGAGCTGCACCTGTGCTTCGTAAAAATGCAAGTGGTCATCCTGATGAATGTGCTCCATTTCCTCTGGTGAAGGAACACCATTGGGAGGGTACCGCTCTTTAAGCCAAAGGGAAAAGTTATTGTACGTGTTAGACCCCCCTTGTGCTTGGTCTTCTCTTATAAAAGAACGCTAAGAAGGTAAATGGTAATGAAGGGCAACAAATTAAATTATATATATAAATAATTATTATTCAAAAATATATACATACCAAAATAGAAACGTGCTGCTTGTACATGGCTATTGCATCTTTGTCCTCCACTTTTAATATGGACAGAAACTTTTCCACAAAAACGTCTGTGGTGTAGGACGGAAAAGATCCGCATGCACCTTTCCCCAGTATCTATGCAGAAGTGAAAGAAATTAAAGTATGATATACATGTATGAGTATACCCTTCGTCTTTCCTCCGCACGCAAAGCTGTGAGTAAATGGCCGCAAAATGTAACAGCTTTCTGAAACTTGGTTTTCGATTCACACTCAGCCAGTAGGACATTTTTTATGGCGATCTGGAAAAAAATGTAATTAAATAACGGTACATTTCTACAGATGTAACTTGCCGCTATCGCCTCCTTTGATGGGAATCTTGTCAGAGTGGTCATAAACAGAACGGTTACTGCTACAGCGTGATCATTCTAGGAAAATAATCGTGCACGCTTAACCACTATAGCTTGTTTAAACTTTAAAATGGTACCTTGAACACACTATCCTCAATCGAAAACCCCTTTTCACTTTCTTCTTTGACCAATTTTTGCAGTTTAGCCAGTTCATCTTGCATATTGCAAAGCGATGTTCTCATTTTACTCATCTCAGTCTTTTGCGCTTGCTGGCCAGCTAGCAAGATTTCTTTTATGTCCCTCAACATGGGCGTTAGCGGATGCTCGGACACAGTACATGTAGATACGCCCAGAGTGTGAGGTCTGCTAGGGGAAACTGCGGGCGGTGCTGAGCCATGAATACTAGAAGTAGCCGTCGTTCGCCGCTGGTCATGATTACTCGTTACAATAGGCCTAGTGGTTGACGACGCAGTACTAATAGTACTAACTATTGTTCCTGATGTTGAAGGTCTTGGTAACGGAGAAGCGCTCAAGCCACGGTGACTATTCATTATCATCGAACCACGTGTTCGAAATCAGAATGATCCGCGGCCGAAAACGGGAGTTATAATGGCAGAAGGTTGCGGTATAAACTGACGGCCGACGGTGTTTTTAAAGTAAATTGTTGCGTTCTTTCAGGTGCTGATTATACCTGCGAAGAGTGCTGCGTTAGTTTCAAGTGTCATTATGCTTTGGAGAGGCACAAGAACACCCGTTCACACTGCATGTTTGTACTGGCTCTCAAGCAACCTGAAGTATCAAAGCCGAGTTTGCAACCTGATTCAGCTCTGGACACAGACGATGGAATTACCCAGGTTAGTGCTCATCTCATTAATAGCACCATTTCACACCTATGAAACCTGAAAAGTACCATTCGGCCTAGATTTGTACACGGCCTCCTTGACTAGCTAAAATAAGCATTAAGCAGACTAGGTTCGTATATTTTATGACCTCTGGTTATATTGAAGGGTACAGATGAAGATGCGGGATGTCCTTCAGCTTTTGATGATGAGGATGATATTGCAGTGGCTGATTGTGGTTTGGATGATGAATTTGAATCATGGATGGACCAAATATCGATATTAATAACAGACAAGATTACAAACCATTTCCCAGCAAGATGTTTGCATTGTTATTTTTTGGGGTTCATGGTCCACACCCCATTGTGAGTATATTTATAGATCAGGATCAGGTTTATGACTTCTTTTTTTCCAGGGCAACAGAACTCTTATGTGTATCTGGTTTATTTTGAATCAGACTGGGATTTCAGTTCCAAGCCTGAAAGCTGTAAGATCATTCAAACTTCCAGGGCTTGATTTGCCAAAGAGGGTAAGAGCGTAAATAAGAATGTTCAGATGAAATTTATGGGGTTTTTTTGTTTTGTTTTTTTAACAAACAGCATGTTTCATCTCAGGGCAATCCTTTCTACTGTCAATCGGTGGTGTCCACATGCACTGCAGCTTTGTATGGCTAATCCAAAAATAGCTTCATCCCTCACAAGATACCCTGTGCAGACTGAAGGAGCTGTTGAGTATGTTATTTTTATATGTGTCTGGTTTCCATGCAAGTGCAAAATATTAAAATATGTTTTGAAAGTCATTAGGTATATGTACCTCATTAATTTTTTTCTAAATCAATTTTGGATAAAAGAGAAATATACCATGGTTCAGTGTGGAATGATGATGAGAGATTTCAAGCTCCTATGGCAGCACTACCAAATGGCGAACACATATTTGTTCGAGACTGCATAACGTTTGAGCATCACAGTTTGGGAACAACAAAGGCTGTCATTGTAAAGTTTTTTGAAAAGGTTTGCAGCTCAGGTTGCTCATTAATGCTATTAATGCAATATTATATCTAACTATAGAATACTTTGCAAGGAGTGCATGCTGAAGTGGAGCTGCTTCTGAATTGCTATCAGTATCAGTACGTAACTGAAAACACTAATTGCTATCTACCTGATGACTGCTGTGTAATGTATGGAGCTCAAGTGATTCATGCATATTACCTCCATAATTGGGGTTGCCAATCCACCTTTATCAGTCATTAAATGGACAGAGGCAGGAATACAGAGATTTAGCAATGAGGTGAAACGTTGCATCTGTGCATGTTATAAGTTACTTTATGTATTCACATTTTAGGAAAAGATGCAGTACTTTGCGTCAAATGAATGGAAGGAAAAAGCTGGGGGAAAAAAAGTCATCATGGTACCACTGATTCTCTTTACGGATGATACATCAGGAAACCGGAGCAAAAAATGGAATAAGTTTGAGTCATGGTACCTTCTCCTTGCTGGCCTTGGCCGTCATGCGAATGCTAAGCCAAGTAACATACATTTCCTCACAACTTCAAATAAGGTTTCTCCTCTTGACCAGAGTGTACCGATAGTTGAGGAGCTATTACTGCTGGAATCTGAAGGGATAGAGGCATATGATGCATTCAGTGACTGTCAAGTTTTGGTTGTTGCTCCTCTTATTTGTGTCATCTGTGATAATCCTAGAGCAAAAGAGCTTTGTAATCAATTAGCAAGCTCTACCAGAAAGTATTGCCGGATATGTATGGTAAGGACCTCCAACATTTGGCACAGCTAATTTTTAAAATGTCATTTTCCTCTGCATGTAATTAGGCGGACAAAATTGACAGTCCTGATGTCATTGGAGTACCACGTACAAGAGCACTCTCCTTATCACAAATGGAAGAAATATCTTCGCAGACATCAATTAGCAGAACATATAACACTCGTAAGAAGTATGGAATCAAGGAACATTATAACCCCATGTTACATACCAATATCAGAGCTGATATTTACAAGTTAGTCAGTGCTTAGAAGACTTAAGTACCTTTTACTGTTTATCTCCTTCGTTGTATAGAGCCACACCATTAGAAGCTCTTCACGTTTTTGCACTTGGAGCCTCAAAGTATTTTTTGCAGCTTTTTATGCCTGATTTCACTCATGACCAAAAAACTGAAATCTTAGCACTAATAAAGGCATTCAATATGTCAGGTTTCACAACGAAGATGTACGGCAATGTGTGCTACTATTACAACTCTTTTGTTGGCCGTGATTTTAAAGCATGGAGTCAAATGGCCATATTTATTCTGAGCCCATACTTAGACGCAGGGAGGAAAGAGGTTTTGTTAAATTACTCAAAGGTTAGTTTTTACATGTATAATATTATATATGCTACATAACCTTTTTCTAGGTGTTTGCATTGCATATGCCAAGTCCTACAACAGACATCTAAAAGAACAGTGGAAATCTGTTTGCCAGAATTTTATTGACAGCGTTAAAGTTCACTTTCTGAACCTTCTGCGAAGACCAAAGATGCATCTCATTCTACACCTTATTGAATCCTTTGAGCAGTATGGCCCAACATCAGCATTCAGTGCTGAAAGGTTAGTAATACTGATGTATCTCTTACTACAGTTGAAAGTGAATCTTTTTAAAGATGCGAGTCATTTAATTCTGATGTCAGGGCACAGAACATCTATAGTAACCGTCAAGCACCAAGCCGCGACATTGGTAAACACTTTGCTGTGTTGGAACATGTCAGGCACATCGTTGATGGAGGGAGATATGGCCAAGAAAGGTGAAAATCTGTTAGACATTTATAAATGTTATCTATCTGCATTTGAGAATACAGGTGTGGTGATTCATTGCGAACGTTATGTTCAACTAAGCCAATGCAAGCGTTTTTGTACCAGACATCTGTGAAAGAACTCTCTGCCCATGAAGGGATCTATAAGCCCAGAACACCTCATCTGGTAAGATAGACAGTTCTAACATGAAATCAGCCATGTATTCATTAGGTATCAAAGCAATCTGGCCATCTCAGTGTTGGAGCACTTACTGTTTCTGTTCCTGGAATGGAGAAGTGCACCCTCTTTGGCTTGGCTCAACATGATCCACCATATGTGCTATCTTTTCACCATGTGCAACTCAATGACAAGGTCACCACAGAGTGTAGAGGTATTGTGGCACAGTCCTTTCAGCTAATTCACACAGGAGATTATGTTGAACTGGATGTCCCTTGTGAGGTGTGTCTAAGTACAGTACATGTGTACTGGTTAATTGCGCTGTTCAATCATTTTTCAGCTTAAGTTTGGTGTTCTACTCTCAGTCTGCAAATTGGCTGTTGGATCGACAGTTTGTTTTATACAAATGTTTGAGCCCTTGTTCATCAGGATTGGTGAACCTTTACTCAGTGATACAGACTGCCCCATGTTTGAACTTTCGCGAAATATCGAAGCAGTTGAAGGATGCAAAGTGTTAAAAGCCGTGTCCTTCGTCCACGACTGCTTTAGTGAAGGGTGCCACTTTGAGGAAATGGTAACTACAGTGCCAATAGAAAGAGAGAAAGTTGGAGTTAACAAAAAAGTATTTGTTCACGATTATTCAAATAATCTGTATTGTTTTAATAATTATTGTTTGAATGCCTAAAAATTTGACAGCCGTTCCTCCGTCAGCAGCAAGTGTGTAAAGTCAGTGAATGCCCTGCCATCGTTATGTACATAATGATATGGTCTCTAGTGAAAGCTTCTATTAAAGTGACTATAGCTACACACGGTGAAAATTGTTGGAAGCTTCTAGACGTGGAGCCGTTTCACGGATTTGTTGTTAATGACTATATCGCGCTGTTCTGTGTGAATCGGTAAGCGAGTGATTGTATCGGTCCCTTTTCGTTTTAGTGGTATTTAGATGCCAAGTTATTATTGGAATTCTCTCATATTGTACCTCTTATATTAGAGCGCATCTGGGTGTGCCGTGGAGAATTGGTGAAAAAGAGAAAGCGATGGAGATAGACAGGTTACATGAGGATGAGGTGTTGTCTTTGAGTTGGATTCGTTTGACCAGAGGTACCGGTATATCTCTGGTGTGGCTACGTGAGTTGACTTGAGAACGTAATTTATTTTGTGGAATTCACTCTTTTGGATATCGAAACACCAGTGTGCTTGGTGTTGTCATTTACCGGTATGGAGTCTTGCGACTTGGATGCGTGTGGCTACGTGAGTTGACTTGAGAACATCATTTATTTTTGTGGAATCCACACAGGCTAACTCTTTTGGATACCCAAACACCAGTACACTGACTTGCTGTTGTCGTTGTGACTTGGATGTGAGTTAAATTAATAACGGTGTGTATTAGCAAATATCCAGGGTGGTGATTTGTCATACAGCTTTCCAAACGACCAGTTACACTGCAAGGTATGTGAACATATGTGGTGGTAATGCTTCTGCTATCCAACACAGGGTTGTACACAGACCATCGAGACTGTTGAGTGGATGCAAAGTATCCGTCCATTGCTCTGGTACTTCGAGGATATGGTGATCGCAGTGCTAATAGAAGGAGAGAGAACAAGGGACTTAATAGAATAGTTTATTGTGATGCAATCTGTATTGTTTCAAATAAAATTTCAATGCCTAAAAAGGAGGTAATATTGATGCCTTAAAAGGTAATATGGTCTTGGGCCAATATTGTAATAACAGCATTGGGCCAATACTTTGGTATATCATGCTTGGCACAAGACTGCTATCATGGTTGGATCAACACTTTATCAGTGTTATATCAATATTGCGTACACATGTTTGGGTCATGTTCCCCTAAATCATTGAACCAATACTGTTACCCATATTGCCTACCAAGGATGATATCATCCTGATCCAATAATGCGTCAATATTGGTCCAATTATTGATTTCTCGCTGTGTATTGCAATTGTTCTTTAAAAAAAATTGTTAGTCATTACGTGTGTGTGTGTGTGTGTGTTTGTGTGTGTGTGTGTGTGTGTGTGTGTGTGTGTGTGTGTGTGTGTGTGTGTGTGTGTGTGTGTGTGTGTGTGTGTGTGTGTGTGTGTGTGCAGGTACCTGGTTGACCTACGGTGGTTGAAGCAATGGAAGAAGTATGTTGGCTATGATGCGTGGGACCAGTCCTCTGTTGGGCAGACTTCAGCAAACCCTGGTCCTTTGGACAACTCTGTCCTGTTCAGAGGTAAGTGTCTGATTTGAAGGGATGGGGACTTGTCCACTTTGAATGATGGGGACTTGTCCACTTTGAAGGGATGGAGACTTGTCCACTTTGAAGGAATGGGGACTTGTCCACTTTGAAGGGATGGGGGCTTATCCACTTTGAAGGGATGGGGACTTGTCCACTTTGAAGGGATGGGGACTTGTCCACTTTGAAGGGATGGGGACTTGTCCACTTTAAAGGGATGGGGACTTGTCCACTTTGAAGGGATGGGGACTTGTCCACTTTGAAGGGATGGAGACTTGTCCACTTTGAAGGAATGGGGACTTGTCCACTTTGAAGGGTTGGGGACTTTGAAGGGATGGGGACTTGTCCACTTTGAAGGGATGGGGACTTGTCCACTTTGAAGGGGTGGGGACTTGTGTGTATTAAAGGACTGGAGACTTATACTTATCTGCATTTAGTCTCGTCCGCTTTAAAGGAGTATAAACTTTTCTGATTTAAAGGGCTGGGGACTCGTCTGATGTAAAGGGCTGGGATTTAGCATTGAATGAATGGGGACTTATCTGCTGTGAAGGGTTGGAACATGTGTGCTTTGAAGGGTTGGAACATGTGTGCTTTGAAGGGTTGGAACATGTGTGCTTTGAAGGGTTGGAACATGTGTGCTTTGAAGGGTTGGAACATGTGTGCTTTGAAGGGTTGGAACATGTGTGCTTTGAAGGGTTGGAACATGTGTGCTTTGAAGGGTTGGAACATGTGAAGGAATAGGACTTGCAAGGAGTCAGCTTCACAAGGATGAAGTCTGGGGACTGGTGGGCATGGTTGGATGATGGGGAATTTGGGGAGGGGTTGTGAGGGAGGGATAAATAGAATTAAATTAATTAATGAAAATAGAAATTGACAACATAAAAGAAGTGACTCATCGATTTGTGTACTGTCAGCTATGCAGGAGAATCCTGTCATAGATGCTTATTGTAAATAATGATGATTTGAATCCCTTTGGTTTGTATGGGGAACCGATTCATCCATGTCAGTTATTGCGTAAGAGGGTGGGAACATTGACTGAGGATATTGATGTACAGTGCTCCATTGCATGTGTGTAGTAAGCAGAACACACATCTAAGGTAGCACAGAGTCCATGTCTACCCATGTACCGTAAAGTACCACGAATAAGCTCCCCCCCCCTCCGCCCCCAGCAATAAAAAATGGCTCGTGTTTAAACGTCCTCATCTTCATAATCGCGAACGCTTCTGCGTATCTTTTTTTCATAATCATGTACGGGTACCATTTCTGTTTCTGAAATGCTGAATACGTTTGACGAGACTTTCGAGGTTACGGAGATGCGCACGTTTAAACACGAGCCATTTTATATTGGGGGCGGAGGAGGGAGAGCTTATTCGTGGTACTTTACGGTAATACACACTGCACACAGTCCATGTCTTCCCATTAGTAGAGTCCGTTAACAGCAATTTTTAACGAGATCGTTACAGGGTGGATAAAAGCACCAAAACCGGTGTACATACTCTTTGGGACATATCTATCGATATCAGAAGGGGTGCCACAAAATTGGGATGGTGCACTCCGGGAAATAACGCCTTTAAATGTGCCACGCCCTCTTTGACGGAACTGAAAACATCTAGCACAGTATTTTTTTAAAAGTAATATTCACAATCACACATTGTCTTAGCGCTTTCTTCCACATGTTTTACGAAGCAAATCATTCCGATAGCCAACATTTTTCGATCTTAAATTACCATCTCCGCTGAGCCAGTAACTAAGGTATACGTATCTTCGTCAATTTTATATTGAGTGCACTCATCACTATTCTAGCTTCGTATACTTTTGCATTGTAATGTACTGAGTTAAGCAAAGCAGTGAATTAGTGGGCGCCGTGTTAAGATGTAAGATTTTCAAGCTCCATGAAATCGTTTCTCTAATTATACATTGCATGGAAAATTAAAAAAACAAACGAGCCTACGCGTGTGGATCGATGGATTGGACGACTTGCGTGATCTGTTTAAAAGGTGGCGGTGATCTCAGATGTCCAGAAGACTCGCTTCAGAGCAACGGATATGAAGTGTACACAAGCTTCCTAAAAATGGTAGACGAATTTAAAGCTCTGAATGCATTACCAGTTGAGATAGATTTCAAAGGGAATGGTACGGCTGAAATGTTTCACAGAAACCGAGCAAAATGGCACAAATCTTGTACCTTAAGTTTGCGCCCTCTAAACTACACAGAATACGTGAAAGCTTAGCAGGCAAACGTACATGTAGTGATGAAGTCTCTCGGAAATCAAAGCGCCTAGCTACTTGTAGCGACAGTAGCTCTTGCATATTCTGTTTAAAAATGGATGGTAAGCTACATCAATGTTCTACAATGAAGCTTGACACTGAACTCCGATATATGGCTACAGAACTCCATGATACAACATTGCTGCTAGAATTTCAGGGGGGGATATAGTCGCCATTGAAGCCAAATATCACATCGAGTGCCTGGTTAAGTACAAGAATTCTTACAGAAGTGCACAGAGAGCAGCAGTTAGTCAGTACAGTAAAATTGATGAAAACAGATGTCTGCAGGCTTTGGTGTTTGCAGAGGTTGTAGCTTATATTGAAAATGAAGTGGAAAATGGAACTAACATCTTTAAGCTTTCTGAACTGCATATGATATATGAAAACCGTCTGCAGAGTGTTGGAATTACCATAACAGTTAATAAGACCAGATTCAAGTCACAACTGACAGCCCATTTTTCTGATTCTTGCCAGGAAACATCAGACGGAAGGAATACTTTGCTAGTGTTTAATGATGGTTTTCAGAAACTCCTGAAGGATGCCATGGCAAACAGAGATATTGAATCTGAGGCCATTTCTATGGCAAAATTAGTAAAGACAATCAGAATGGATATGCTTGATTGGGCCGAATATGAGTTCAATGGAAAATTTCCACCTGGATGTCAGGAAATCTCTGTACCAGCAAGTCTAAAAGCTCTTGTTGCTATGCTGCTAAATGGATGTAATGAAACCAAGAAACTGGGCTATCTCAGCCATGTCTTACTATTGCGCAGTTGATATTCTTTAATATGAAGAACAGGCCCTCACAGGGAGCTACTGAAAGGCATGTGAAACATCGTCAGCCTCCACTTCCACTGTTTGTTGGCCTTAATGTTCACACAGAAACCAGAAGCAGAAAAATGGTTAACACGCTATACAATCTAGGCATCAGTGTCAGTTATCAATGTGTAATTGATTTGGAGAACTCCCTTGCTACAACAGTCTGCAAGCATTTTGAAGATGAAGGCTTGGTTTGCCCCCCAATTCTGAGGAAAGGTATTTTCACAGTTGGAGCTATGGATAATATTGATCATAATCCTTCGTCTACATCAGCCCAGGGTTCTTTTCATGGTACAGGAATAAGTGTTTTTCAGTTCCCCACTAGTTCTAAAGCAGGACTATGCAGAGATCAATTAGTTTTTGACAAAGCACATGTTGAACACAAGATGCACTCCCTCCCTGATAAGTACATAATTGTTCCAGCAGTCGTTTGCAAATCTGTTGAGCTTTCTGTGCCTGAAATCAAGATTTCAGACGTTCCAGTTGATGTTGAAGCCACCAAAGAAGAGAACAGGTGGATTGAGCATGCAATCCAGCTCATGCAGAAAGATGAATTACAAAACAGTGACTCCATTTCATAGGCAGCTTATTTTGCATCTCGTCAGCCAGAGACTACTGATCCGGCAGCCCTGATCTCCCTGTTGCCTTTGTTTAATGAGAAAGCAGCAACATTTGCTATGGTTAAGCATGGCATGGATATCCAGAGACAGATCACTGCACATCTCAATCCTGGGCAGATTCCTGTTACAGCTTTTGACCAGCCTTTGTTTGCACTAGCAAAATATGTGCAGTGGCAATTTCCTGACATCTATGGAGAGCAACATTATGTTGTGATGTTTGGTGGTCTGCACATTGAAATGGCCTTGTGGAGCACATTAGGAGAACTTCTGGAGGACTCTGGCTGGACAAATGCTTTGTGTGAAGCAGCAGTGGCAAATCAAATGCACTATGATGCATGCATGTACGAATATACTTGTATATTCATGCAAGCGTACTTGATTCACTTACACTGTCCCTCTCTCCCGTTGTGGGAAGGAGGCGTACTTGATTCACTGAAGTACATTCATTTCAGCTATAATTTCACAAAGAGTTTACACTGATCCGTCATTTCTTACTTGTATCTCGGTTGTTCGGTGCTGTGGAGCGATGCGAGTGCTATGGAGCGTCGCGAAGCTGCGGATATATATGGCTTCTCCCGCTCGTTATCGCTCCTGCTGTGCATGTCGACTCGGATAAGAAATTTTCAATGGCACCCCTTCTAGAATGATTCTAGGCATTATAACAGATGTATTTCTAAATTTTCATGCTTTTATCCACCGTGTAACGATTTTTTACTTATGGGACTCCACTACATGTCTTCCCATGTCTCCAAACACCATGCATGCTAATAACTACAGATCGAGCTCGGGACGTATTGAAAGACCATCTGATGGGGGAATTGGACTACTATCTGCTTCCAAAACCTGCCTGGGAGAAGCTGTTGTCATGGTATGGACTGAGCGAAGGATCACAGCCTATTGAAAGGTCAGTGTGTTGTTAGCACAAGTCTGTTAGTTAATTGTTCAGATTGAACTGTTTGATTGCCGTGTCAGCTTGTGCGATTGTATTGCTGGACCACATGATCCCTTCCTTCTTTGCAGGAAAGTGGTGGAGTATGGTCTATACATGAATCACTGTAAGGTGGAGGTCTACCTGATGGACTTCAAGCTGTGTCAGCAGAGCCAGTTGAACGAAACCATCAGCAGGCAGTTCAGCAGAGCCACAACTGTTGGTGAGTGTGTGTATGTGTGTGTGTGTGTGTGTGTGTGTGTGTGTGTGTCTGTGTGTGTGTGTGTGTGTGTGTGTGTGTGTGTGTGTGTGTGTGTTAATGGAGACATTGCTTATTTGCGTATTAGTGAATGGCATTGCATCAATTCAGTAAATGTCCAATTGCTTAAGCTTTTGAAATATTATCTGAACCTATTTTGACAGCATAATTGGGTACCAGATTGTAGACCTCTTGCAAATGTATCTAAACAATGGAATTCAGTGTTCTTCGTAAGACTTATAGGAAGGCAAGGTGCAGGCCAGGAGTATGGGAATTACATGGGGCACGCATTTAGAATATGTCCAAAGTTGTCTAGTGCATAGCTGTAGGTAGATGTACATAACAAAGCCATGTGTATTGTGTGATAGCAGGTATGTCGTATATGCACAAAACAGGCCTCTGTATGAAATTCCAGGACACTTGATACCAGCGATTAATAATTAAATATTCAGTTGTCATGTGTTATCCTATTGTAATGAAATTTGATGTTTACAGTGGTACCCCTAAATGTGGGCCCTTTTGGGACTATATTAAAGTGTCCTGATTCAAGATGTCCCTTTTTCAGGGATTTGCAAAGTAAGCTGTTTAGGACCTAGAGATAGTGTGTCCTGTACAGGTTTACCTAGGTGCCCTAGGGTTCCACTGTACACATATGTAACCTTAATGAATACTGTAGGTGCCAGTAAAAACACTAGGTTAACTTAGCGTTCCCGTCCATGCAGCATTTCGTGGGATAACAAAGATTAGCATGTGTTTTACAGTTAAACAAAGGAGTTCAAGCATATTTAAACAAAATTAAGCATTTCACATTCGTTTTTGATGAACCTGGCTGCATATTCCACCAGATTTGGGCCCACTGACGCCATATATACAGCCATCCATTTCATTTGAAAATTGAACACAGCAGAAATTTGCATTTAGAGCTGGTTTGGGGCACTCCTTGCAATGCACAGCAGTCCCATGTGCTGCCCTGTGTATATTTGCAAGCTCTTTGGAATTGCTTATTTTCGCAGATTTGCCTGCAAGACTATCCCTAGCATCCAGAGACTGTGAGATGGACATATCTGTTCACATTCAACATCACTGTGCTCATCATCACCATTGTCATTCCTCTTGCGCTTCCTGAGCTGCAGCTGGAATGGGTTAGGGTCTGGAGCTCCACTTTTTCTGTTTGTGAGCAGAATTATGACCAGCCTTTCAATGAACCCTCTGTGGGATGGAACTTGCTTGTGCCAATTGAGTGACAAAATGTTTTACACATATCCACCTCAATCATTCCAAGAATGGTGTACATCAATTGAAACCACCACTTACTGGTTCCAATAGCATTTTCCATCCCCAGTCCATTATGCCATAAGTGGTTATGCACATCGATTGCACACGCAGCTTCAAAATAGGAGTTGATCATCTGTGTGCGAGGAACAGTGCAAGTAATAGTTTCGGATTCTCCCGTAGTCTCATTGAGCTGCCACCTCTTCCTTGCATGGTCATCAACAGACATGCCATGATTCCACATGCTTACTATGATCTTCTTTGGTGCTCCTTCAAACCCTGGTTTTTTCCCGACATAACTATAAATATACTTCACGAATGGTCACTGTTTCACCACACTTTGATTTGTGTACTGAAGGCCATCTCCTGGTAGAACTTTCTTGGGAACTCCTTATCAGCAGTTTTCAGCAGACCAGAGAAGTATGTGGAACGTTTGCTCTAGCATAGTAGTACAGGTGGCAACAGATGCAAAAGCATTGTCTCCATGAACACATGTCCCCAACCGTGCAAGAATTCTCCTGAGAGTAAGAGCCACTAATTTGGGGTACTTGTTACAATACCTCTTCCTTTCCATAGCCTCCTTTCCCTCCTGTATCTCCAGAAATAGCATATTGCCAGTCTGTGTATCTGCCACATACTTGTACTCAACTCCAATGCCCTGTGGCTTTCAAATTATCTTGGAAAGGTGGGGCACGCTTTCTGGAGTGTTCTCAAAGAAGGGAATCCATTTCCCCATTGACTCGTCAATGACCACTTCAGTCCCTTGTTCCACTCCTTGTGGCATTAAAGGCAGTCACAAGTGGCTGGATGTATTTCCACTTGTTATCTGAGTCACTAGAGGTATCTCTCCCTGTCAATGAAGCGGTCACGAGCTAAGCCAAAGCATTCTCTCATTCTGATAGGAGGAACAAAACCATCATCCCTAGTACGCCAGAGGTCCTTGATCCTTCCCATTGGATGCAGAGTTCTTCCATAGAGCACACCCAAACACATCCAGTGCTCGTGTTCACAGTCAACCCAATAGTCAATTGGCATCATGTGGTTGAAACAAGCCTCCTCATCATGCCAGTCTGTCTCTGCCCATCTTTCCTGCCACCTGACTCTCGTTTCTGCAAAACGCCAGCCATCCTTAGTACGCTGGCATTCAGCCATGCCCCTCTGTAATATTTCCCATTTCTGGTCATGTACCAAAAGAGGATCAGATGGGCCTGTCTCGTGGCTACTTGCAGAAGGTGAATCAGGAGGGTTTAGTTCCTCCTCTAGGTCTTCACACACTGGTGGATTGAAGCTCTTGTCCTCTTCAATGCCTTCAGACCGGACTGTTTTGTGTCTTGATCGGTGGTTCCAGATCAGGACGTGAGGCAACAACATGTTCCTTAGCCTTCTTCCAGAATGCAGCCCCATATTCAGTTTCTGATGTTCCATCTAACCCTCCTAGTGTTTTTTCGGGGCGTTTTTCTACCACCTCTTCTTCTACATCCATTCCGCACCGAACATACCCATCAATGCATCCTTTAGGCACAACATGGCACCTTTGGCATGAACTTGAGCACCTTGCTCAGGTAAACCTGCATTATCACGCCCAGTGCTTGGTGGAACGGGCAGCCTACTTCCAGATATAAAATTAGTAGCCATTTTTGAAGTTGTATAATAGATAGCCGGAAGGCCTTTTGCCCACAAAACACACTACAAAACACACTATTGCTAGGTAAACCTAGTGTCTGGCACCTATTCTCTAAGCACCATGCAGGTTACCTCATACATGTACAATTATTCACACAAATGAGTTCATCTAACAATTGCTTTCCATCCAAATACAATGTATTACTACAGATAGCCTTTTCCTCTAAGATTAGGAATGTGATGTCCAGTAAGGCTCAAGCTTTGGCTTTGAACTTGATTTGAATTATCTAGGCTGCCTCTGGATGCTATCTTTACTTAGTTGTGGGTGCCTCCTGATGTGTTATCAAATTCCTCATTTCAAAGCTAGATTGTCTTTTTTAGGGCACTGCTACATGTAGCAGCTCATACATCTTATACGCAGGATGCCTCAACAAAAAGGGCAAGGCGTTCATAAACAGCATGGTGCAAGGCACTGCACCTCAATAGAACTACTGTAGCTAAGGAGAGGACTGGCCACATTTCAGTCACCATTACAGTGCACATCATGCCTAATTTTGTGCACTCACCAGCTCAACTGGAGGCCGCCATGAGAGAGCTGTTCAATGTACCCAAGGAGACGGTGTGTAGGGTGTGGTATAAGTACAACAGCAGCTTGTACGAAGAGCTCAGCATGCCAGAGCAGACATTACAGGATGCTGGACTCTATGCTGGGCAGGTCAGCCAGGGGGTGGAAGGAAGGGGTGAAAGGGAGGGGGAGGAGGGTTCAGTGATGAAAGAGAAGTGGAGGAGTGGAAGAGGTGAGGGGGAGGAGAGGTCAGTAATGAGGGGGGAGGGAAGGTGTTGGAGAGGATTGGGGGATGGTAGGAGTGGGTAGAGAGGGGAGATATCCAGATGATGAGGGACAAGAGGTGTGGAATCATGTATCTGAAGATGAAGGGGAGTTTTGGAAGGAAGGAGGAAGAGGGGAGGGCTTTAGCTAGTGCATTTACAGTGTACTCATCTGGGTACAGACGCTGGTGCTGGAGAAGAAGAATGCTGATGGAACATGGCCTCGTAGTGCACAGTGAGTGGTGTTTAGAGTGGGGTGGAGAGGAAGGCTTCAGCTGGATAGTGTCATACCTTATTCATGCCCCTTCAGACTGCTGGTCTGGGTACCCTGTTGTTAGCTTTGCCAGTTAGCTGTACAGAGCCACATGTACATGTAGTGGAATTAGACACACCCATACACACCCCTCACCAATATACACACACACCCTCCATCATACTCCCTGTACCTACCAGACCCCTGTACCTACCAGATCCTGTACCTACCGGACCCCTGTACCTACCAGACCACTGTACCTACCAGACCTCTGTACCCACCAGACCCCTGTACCTACCAGACCCCTGTACCCACCAGACCCCTGTAGCTATCAGACCCCTGTACCTACCAGACCCCTGTACCTACCAGACCCCTGTACCTACCAGACCCCTGTACCTACCAGACCCCTGTACCTACCAGACCCCTGTACCTACCAGACCCCTGTACCTACCAGACCCCTGTACCTACCAGACCCCTGTACCTACCAGACCCCTGTACCTACCAGACTCCTGTACCTACCAGACCCCTGTACCTACCAGACCCCTGTACCAGACCCCTGTACCTACCAGACCCCAGACTGGAGGAGGAGGAGGAGGAGGAGGGAGGAGGAGGAGGAAGAAGAAGACAACATGGAGGAGGAAGAGAAGGAAGAGGAGGAGGAAGAGGAGGAGGAGAGAATTTAAAAATGGAAGTCTGCTCGCTGAGCAAGTCGTTTTCTAAAGAGGTTCAAAATGGACCCTCTGCCAGTAAGGCAACTACAGACTTGAGTAGAGGTGACAGCATCCAGGAAGACATGAAGGAGGAGGAGGAGGAGAAGGAGGAAGACACCAGAGAGAATAAAAAGAAGGAAGACAACATGGATGAGTATGATGAAGAACGTGATTTGCAGACCCAGGAGGAATATGATAATCAATTCACGCAGCCAAGATTGGGTAAAGATTGTAGTGTTTTTGTTTTTGAGTTCCATATGATTTTCATGTCAATGTTATTCAATACCAGCTCTATATTGTTACTCTCACATATGATGTGAAAGTAATCCTTTTTAACAAGATAATATGAATATCCTCTACAAGAAAGTTAATACACAATTGAAAGCAAGGTAACAAGGCTGAGTGAGAGACTAAATGAAACTGACCTCTACTTGCATGTATAGCACAAATATTGCATGTATGTGTACATGGGAAAGTTGAGTTAAAAGCACATATGTAGCATGGTTTCAACTCAAGTTTCACATATGTGCATTTTGCTCCATATACTGTAGATTAACATCTGACAGATGTGCATGTAGGTTTTTCCTTTTCACTTAGCTTTGTTTCTTTTCACACTACTGGATTGTCTATGTCACACCACTTTCTTGTGAAGAATGTTTTATTACACTATATCTTGTGTCATGGTTTTTTTTCTATTTGGTAGTTGTATCGGATGTATGCCATAAATGCAGTACAGCTGGCTCACCTAAGGCAGATTCTCCCTCCAATGCCTTTAAATGTACAGCAGTGAATGAGGTGAGACTTTGTACACTTTCCCACAGTGAGGTCTAATAATACCATTGTGTGCTTGATTTGCACCGTTCATATATGTGGCCTGCGTTTCATTCTCCCAATCCACAATAAATCGCTTGTTCCACCCATTTTCCACCCATCCTCTGCCTTAAAGTAATTAGATAGCCATTTACAACGTTTTTACCTCACCTAGGAATGAGTTTTAAATGGTACTAATACTTCCCACTTAGCAAGACGGTCATACCATATTGACATATCCGTGTGAATGGTTGCAGTAATCTTGCACCTCCCATGTCATGGGTGGCAGTTTTGAACACAGTGTGTACAACTATTCACTAACTTGCATTATCCTCTAGTTGTGTATTAAAGCTTACCTGAAAGGGTCCACTCCAATAGTGATGCAGTTTCTTAGATCGCCCTCGTGGAACTGCTGGTGAATGCACCCATACCATATCACCAACCTCAAAAGGCTTGCCATACACCTTTTCATCATAGAAGTCTTTCTGTCTTTGATGCTCAACCTGCAACCTTTCTTTCCTATTTGTCATAATCCTTGCTAAAGTACTGGTCTTATTACGTATGCAATGAATTTGGTAAGTTATTTCTCACACAATTTCAGCTCACATGTACACGTAGTAAAGTACATGAACTATGTGCCCATGCTGGCTACTATGCCCTTATAAAGCACGTGCACTCACTTGCATTATTGCATAAATGGACCTGTACACCATCGTATGGCATATTCTTATGCACAACTTACACACTCATGTACAGCAGGACACTCGCGCATACCAGTTGTATATGTGGCAAACAATAAACCTGTCTGAGAATGATGACAAACACTCACACACGTTGCATGTCACATGCGCATGCATTCTTTTAACTGCTCTCATGCTTGTTTGTATAGGCCCCTGATTTTATGTACCTGCAGCTTTCTGTACTCTGTGTTTTTCCTCTGTATATTGTTGCACGCATCCTCTTTAGAAGTATTCATTTTGACAACTACTCTATGTGCATTAGAGCCCTCACTGAGACTGTACATATGCAGACCGGCATGATGCATGTAAAATTAATCATCTACATGCATGTATGTGCATGAACCAAATCTTTGGGGACACAATGCATGTACAAAAGAGGGGACACTATAGGACAGTGCACGTAGCTACACGTACCAATGTACAATCTCAAGTGAGAGCTTTATGTCATATACAAAGGACCAGTTATCAACGAGTAGTTGTGAAATGAATCCTTCTAGAGGATACATGCAAAAGTACAGGGGGAAACACAGAGTACTACTATAGCTATAACTTTCAAAGGGTTAACGCTTTAAATTTTCAACGCTTCATACAACACAATTCAGGGTGTAGTATAAAGTGTTAAAAATTGGAGGTAACCCTTTGGCAGTTATAGTGATTCAAACGTGATGCATTTTTATAACTTATTATTTAATTAATAATATAATTACAACACACACAAAACGACACCTACAATGTATCAGTTAACCCAAAACAACTCTCCTAGACAGAATGGCCCTTGCTACTAACCTCACTAGAAAGAGATTGAGCTGACCATAGATGATCCTAGACTTCGGGCAGCATCGGCTGATTGAAAGAAGAGATGCCAGTCATGAGATAGTGTTTTGGGCCTTTTTACCCCAATTGCCATATATTTCAACAGCAAGGAGAATACAGACCCATCCCAACACCAGACACTTTGGGTCATTGGAAAGAGTGCTTTCAACACTCTGATGTGTAAGCTGCAACTTCTGCTGATTTACAAGCATCACCAAAGTGGCTGGAGTAAGGGAAGTGGTAGCTGTTGCATCAAAGGCTGCACGTTTTGCCCTTTCCCCACCCATAAACATGCACATCTGCTGGACGAGAGTTGATGTTGTCTCCCAAAAGACCTCAGCCCCTCAACATGTACAGACACGTGAGCACAATGACAGAACCCTGTATGAATGTTGCGCTGATGATTGTGTCAGATGACTATGTCGCCAAGCTTAATGAAGGCGTAAAACTGAATGATGACCAAGAGGATCCAAAGTGATGTCTGGGCAGAATGATACTACTGAGGAGCTAATACCAAGCCAACACTTCACTGCAGCTTTGAACTCAGCTGGGTCAAAGGGACGACTGAAAGCCATGAACTAGCATGAGATGCAGAAGCTTAAAAGAGCCTTGCCTATTGGCAGGAGAGGAGGTCATCAACATTGACTGAAAGAGATGATCATCCAACATTTGGAGTGATGGGAAGGTGACCTATTGGATTCTTAGCCTTCAGTTATTGCCAGGTAGTTTGATTATTCGGAGCAATACCGCAAGGTAGCAAGGTCCAGCAAGCCTTCCCCAACATCCTACACCTACCCTATGATGCTGCCAAGTCAACCAGATTGGAGTGCTGATTGTTTGAATGATGTGTCCCCCAGCCTATTAGCCCAACATTTAGCCAACTTCCAAAGAGAAGTCGATTCATTGCTAGTCCACATGTTGCATAAAAAATGTATTGACTGGGGCTTTTCATTGCACACACACACACACACACCCTCCCTCCCCCCCATGCTTAGTAGATGGCAGACACACTTAGGAAGCATAAATTAGTTTGAGTCAGTATTCTCTGTATTCTCCCTAATGACACACCTCAGAACCAGTGACAGTGCTCGGGTGGTCTTGACTTTGATGGAAAAGGAACCTTAATGTAGGGAGATTTAATTGACAGACTTCTTCAAAGGTGTCACAGCTAGTTGATTGTTGATGGACATATTATTAGAGATAGATGGTTGAATTGATGTCTGAGTGTGTGACCACACCACCCGTACATTCCTGGAGTGCAAAGACATTCTTGAGTTGGAGACCAGGCTGGGAACAGTGTGGGCATATGTATGAATCATGTTCCAGGAGATGGAAACCACCCCTGGTAGGAGGATATCTTGAGCCTGGAGAGACATGTGGGCATGCCACATGGAGGGTGCAATATGATAACGATGAACCTCTGCATGCATTGAACAGTGCTAGGCCTTCAGACACAAGGGAAGGTGGCATCAAGTGAGCTAAATGAAACAGCTTAAAAAAGGAGCCGCAATGACATAAGAGAGGATGAGCAATTAGGGACAGCCACTTGATTGCCTTAGCCCACTTTCGAGCAACGAATTTGGCACAAAATATGGCATCCCCAATGGGAGCACCCAGAATCTCAAGGTTCAGCTCATGAAGCATCTTCATGTCAGCTGGGAAGCCCTCCGAGTTACCTTAAGAAAATAGCTCACACATGGCAGTATTGATCCATAGCCCTAGAGGGGTACCAACCTAATGAATGATAAGAATAACATGTTTAACTGAACCCTTAGGACCTGCAAGCGTACCATCATCAAGGTACCACTAGTTGAAAATACTCTCAGAACACTCACTGTCTGAAGCAATAGAGTGGACAAGTTTATGTAGAACCAGAGAGAACAGGAGAGGACCCAATGGGTCCCCCCCTGCTAGACTCCCTGTTCAGAACCAAGAGTACCCGTGGGGTGTCACAAGATAGGATGCTGTCCATAATACCTGGTTCTGGGAAGTGGTTGGCACACTCCTCTAGTAGGGCTGATTGCGAAACCTCATTGAAGGCATTCCTAGATCTTGCAGGCTACTAAATCATGATCCTCCCAGTGATCCATACTGCAGTGACACAAACCATGTGCCAACTTTTCTGCCCCTGCAGGACAAGCCACACCAAGCTGAAATGGGCCAAAACGGATGCCTTATTATTATTACTACATAAAATTGTATGCGCCCTTACACATACATAAATAACCTAAGTTATGAAATGAGTTAATGAGTTAGCCAGCTAAATTGAATTGAATTGAATTGATTGAAATACATAGATACAAATAACAAACAAAAAAAAAAAAAAAAAAGCATACACAAATTCTAAGGCAAGTAATGGCAAGCATTCGTGCACTTCCAAACTGCCTATGAAAAAGGGGTACAATTTACAAAGGGACCTAAGGTCAACAGCACAGAGTCGAAAGCAAATAACAAGTCTGCAAGGTTGGCACCAGGTCCAGCCCATAAAGGAACACTCACATTTGAGGTGACAAGTTGAGCCTGCTGTATGTCACTGAGAATGGTAGATTTGGTGGAGTTCACCTGAATTGGCGAGATTGTAGAAGGTGTTTGAGGCTAGGTTGCCCATGCCTTGAAGGATTCAACCACTAGGAGAACACAGTTCCACCCAAGCTCGTCGCAAGTTCCTGACTTTTCATTAAGTTTTTCTCATTAGTGCTGAATTAATGACAAATGTAAATATAGAAAAGTACTCATAATCAAGTTCCCCAAAATCAAATGTTTGACCATTATAATAACTGTGCAGTAGAATTAGTTAATTTGATTCAAACAATGGAAGTGTTATTAATAATTAAAACTTAATATGGTGGTCACTTTCAGTTAAATGAATGGTTTGAATTTTATTTAAGTCATTGAATAATTTATATATGTTTTTTTTTTTTTGTTGTTGCACCTAATTGATTTTGGATTTGTTTTGTATATACTTCATGGTTTCTTTTATTGTTTGATCATTATCATTATTAAATTTAATAATTTCTGGGGTTGCTTTACTATAAGTTAAATATATTATTATTTTATGTCATCATTTCTTTCCACGTTATTATTACATAATGCTATGGAAACAGGAAAGGACCTCTGGTGCAGTCCTGCATGTGTGAACGTGCTTAGATGCATTTTGTTGTTTTCGTATGTCTTATGTGCCCAGGTGGAATGGGTGAGTGAGGAGGATACAGAAATGGAGGATCTCATGCAGAACAAGCAGAATGTGCTCCGCACATTGCCTGGGGTTAACCTCGAAAAAGCGCTCCATAATCTTGAACAGATGTCTCAGTCTGTGCTTGAACAGAAAGATGAAAAAAACAGTAAAGATAAAAGAAATGAGGTAAGTGTGTCTGTGGCTGGTGTGTCAGAGTAGTTGCTGTATCTTGGAGATTGGGTGTTGGTTGCACTCCAATTACATCTAAGGTTTGATATCTACATTTGATGCCATAGGAGATTAATTAGCTGCCTCCATCTTGTAGTCTATATGCAAAGCACGTGTAGGTATGCCTCCATCTTATAGTCTATGTGCCTCCATGAAAAGCTGTTTTCTAGCTGTAGTAAACATGAATCTATCAATGTAGTAAGTTGTGCAATTACTCTAATCAAGCTCATAAACCTCAACGACACATGTGTACAGAGAGTGATCATTGCTATGCCACTACGTATTGTGCCTGGCCAGGAGGGAAATTTCCTTGGGCTGATTGTATACTCCATCTTTCAATGTGAGTGCACAATGCACATTTCTCATCTGTCTTAACAAAAGCTTTAAATACTGAAACTACACAGTCCACTGAATTTATATCCTTTGCAATGCCATTCTTGATTGTCTTACCATTGTTGTGTTCCATGTCACGTGTGAGCACTAATCCTAGGGCGCTTGTCAGCAAATGTGTCCAGGTAAATAGTTAATTAACATGCATGTAGCTTAGGAGGTGGTGTACTGCATCTGCCACACATGCTGAGCGATAGCAATAGACACATAATGCAATAAATTGAAAAGTAATTAGGAACTGGATTTTTGTTTAAAAGAATTTTCCCTGATTGAGGGAGAGCAATGGTGATGGAAGGGTAAAGACGTGTAGCCTCAATGCATGTTATGCATATAATATGAATCTCACATGCTTTAATCATGGCAGTAAAGTTTCAGCCTATGTTCAGAGCCAGAAACAAAATTGTTTCCAACATCTATCAGTTGTAGTGGACAGATTCGGAAATCGGAGTATTCTAGGTTTAGCTGCATTAGTCTTACAGCATTCACGTCGAGGAAACAGAAATCCTCTTGGCAGATGTGATTTGTCAGGGCAATCAATGAACTGCAGCATCAGAATCCATCATTTTTTCTTTGTCACATTCACCTGCAGGTAACCACTGACAGGTGATAATCAGTTCACAGCTGCTACAATACAGTCTTGCATGCAGAATAAAATGATTAATGGGAATATAAATAATTAATGACCTGGAAAAAAAGTGTCACCTCCATTGTGGCTACATCTCTGTCACCCTGCAGAGGACCGGTCTGATGAGACATGTAAAATATGGCATGAAATAACTGCAGCATGACTGATTTGTGTTCATATGATGCCTTGCCTTGATCAAGTTTATTATTTTAAATGCAACTTACAATAAGAGTTTTACATGTATGCATGAAGATTATTACAGCAAAAACAAATCAGGTTCAAAGTGCAGAAGAGAGAGCACCAGAGTATGAGCAAGAAACCTTGGAAACAGAGCAACTGATAGAAACATTGCAAGAGCAAATCAGGTTGCAACTTCAACGTGCACAAGAGAGAGCAAAAAGAGCAGAAGAGAGAGCTACAAGGGCAGAGGGTAGGGCTACAAGAGCAGAGGAGAGGGCTACAAGGGTTGAAAAAGAAATCCTGGATACAAAGCAGGAGAGGACAGTATTGCAACAGCAAGTAGGACTACAAGTTCAGCAGGCGGAAGAGAGAGTTACAAGGGCAGAGGAGAGGGCTACAAGGGTTGAGGAGAGAGCTATAAGAGCAGAAGAGAGAGCTATAACAGCGGAAGAAAGTGTTGCAATAGTAGAAGAGAGAGCTGCGACAGCAGAAGAGAGAGCTATAACAGCAGATGAAAGGGCTACAAAGGCTGAACAAGAGCTTATGTTGTTTTCGCAACAGTCTGCATCACATCAGAAATGCCAAACCACTCAAGGCATCCCTCAACATTCTCAGGCATCATGGAAAATAGGACGTGATGAAATAGAAGTAATAGCTGGAAAGCCTCTTGGTATTGGAGGGTGGGGTGAGGTGAGAGTGGCTATGTTCCGTGGTGTCAAGGTTGCTGCAAAGTTACTGCATGAAGAAATCATCTCTCCACATAATACTGATCTATTTATCAGAGAGATGAATATGGCAGCAAGTGTACGACATCCCAATCTTCTCCTATTTATTGGAGCCTGCTTCGATGACAGTAAGCCTGTAATTCTTACAGAGCTGATGCCAACTAACCTGCGTAGCATCATTCGAGCACTTCCTCGAGTTCATGCAGTCTCTGTCAGCTTAGATGTGGCCTGTGGTCTCAACTACCTCCACCTGGTGAGGCCTGACCCTATCATCCATCGAGATATTAGCAGTGCTAATGTGCTTCTTGAGCGGATTGGATCAGGAAACTGGAAAGCCAAGGTGGCCGACTATGGTTCTGCAAACTTTCTATCTAAAGTGATAACCGTGGGCCCTGGAAATCCATCCTATGCAGCCCCAGAGTCCTCTAATCCCAAACTGCAGTCTCCCAAGATGGATGTGTACAGCTATGGCATACTCCTGCTTGAAATGGCCACTGGACAGTTCCCAGACCAAAGTCTACAAGCTGTACAGTTGGAGAGCCTACTGTGGAAAGAAATGAAAGGGATGATAACGAAGTGCATCTGTGATGATCCAGGCAACCGTCCAACCATGAAGGATATATTCATTTTACTACCACAGTTGAATAAACAGATGTAGTGTAAATTGACTGTAAATACTGTGCAGCTATCCTAGTTGTGTGCGATTTGTATTATTGAGAAATGTCATCACTGTGAAAAATAGTATTTGTATCTGATACCCCATTGACAAATTTGTACCCGTATTGGCTACAAACGTTTTTTCATTGCTAGTATAGGTGTGTACTAGCTATTTCCGCTCAAGTATTTCTGCAGTTACTGAGAGATCTTTGCTCTTATAACTGAATCACCTGCATCATCACATTATTTGTTTCTCGCATAAAGTCATCCTCAACTTGCTA
Organism: Ephydatia muelleri; assembly: GCA_013339895.1. Classification (NCBI taxonomy): domain Eukaryota; kingdom Metazoa; phylum Porifera; class Demospongiae; order Spongillida; family Spongillidae; genus Ephydatia; species Ephydatia muelleri. The sequence goes on from JABACO010000014.1 coordinate 3,296,286, forward strand.
ATCCAGTATGTTTATAATATGTGCCATCAACTGATTTTCTAACACACTTGGTGTTATTCCCTGATGTTGTATCTAAGTGTGTGATATAAGAGTCAAGGTTAAAGTTGGTTCATGAAGGCGGATTTCATGATCAGTTGCCTGGTCTACAGCATACCCTCAAACGCTATTGTCATGCATTGCTGGTCATTTTCATTCTCCTCTGTATAATTTGCATTTGCTTCTAGATTGCAGAGTGGCTGGTACATGCAAGACATATCCAGTTCTGCTAATTTCTGATGCATCCTAGTATAATAGCGGCGTGGAGTAATACGAGTGTCCTCGAGGTATGCTAAGGTGGTCTCGTACCCAGACCCGATTTTCCACACTAGCTATGGCAATTGAAAATCGGCTCTAGATAATTTCAAGCTTTGGCTTAAAAATCGGCAAAGTCGGATCACGACGAGTGAACACAGAATTTCTCAACCAACGTATAGGCCTTTTTTTGTGTGTCATGTGACCACTTCGAATCAGTCACACGTAATATAGTCTCGCGAGCCAGACAAGGCCGATAAACAATAGACTGGGGACCAGGAGAAGTTTACGTTCGCGTGCGCGCTGCCATTGCGTCATCAAAAAAGTCACAAGTTAATAATGCTTTCATGAGTTGAATCATGTGCTTAATGCCTGTGTAACGCTCGTGTTGAATACCCACACAGCCACACCCAATAGATTCTCAACGTACAATGCGGATATCACGCCACTGTTCACTGTTCAATACATCTTCAGGACTGCTGTACAGCAGCTGGTACGCTGCACTTTTGATCAAATCAACGCCTGCTTCTGGAGCGTAAAATGCGCGTATGCTAGTTTCGCAAGCCAGACATACTTCGTCATCGAAAGGCCGATAACAATGGACTGGGGACCAGGAACAGTCATTCTAACTTTCCTGGTCCCCAGTCCATTGTTTATCGCGAAGTAGATCTGGCTTGCGAGACTACATAAATGCAATGGACTGGCTGTTTTTGTTTCTTAGGTAGTCAAATGCTCGAGGGAGCAAACAATAGCAAGGGATTTTCCGCTTCCTCTTGGCAGTGAAACAAAAACGTCGTTTCCCGTAAGGATCGCGTTAGTTTGCTTTTCTCGTAGTTGTGTGTATCCCAAATGCTCGTTTTACTTCTCCTGGTCCCCAGTCCATTGTTTATCAGCCTTTCAATAACGAAGTGACTAAATACATAATCTTATCTCTGACACAACCCGGATATCTCGAAATAAAGCACGTGTGGAAAAAGTCTTACGTCGTGGGGCTGGGTACGAAGTGTGGCACACCCGATGACGTAACTGTCCATGTGCTATTATTAGAAAGAAAATGGCTACACCGACGGATAACTCATTGCAGCCGGTGGAAGCTATGGAGCAAGATCCAGACAACAACACAGAAAGCGGTGCGAGTACGAGTAAGCCAATCAATATTGTATGCATCAAACGTCGAGCATCAAACATTCGTATACTAACAGCCGGGTGTGAATCGACGCCCTCGACCGAAGCAATGGCAGATACTAGTAGCGGCACTGCAGACGAGCAGAAGAAAGTGGAAGTACCGGACTGCAAGATGCAGAAGGAAGAGGTTCAAGCTGTTCTCCAGCAGAAGATGATAAAGGGCGACTCGTGGTGAGTTTGCCATCTAATGTGTTGCTCAAGCAGAAGCAGCCATTTTGAGTTTGAGGGCACGGACTAGGCTGTAGATAGCGTGCGAGATGTTAATAGGACATTGCAATTGTTCTTTTTGTTAGTCATACGTGTGTATGTGCGTGCGTGCGTGTGTGTGTGTGTGTGTGTGTGTGTGTGTGTGTGTGTGTGTGATTGTGTGTGTTTGTGTGTGTGTGTGTGCAGGTACCTGGTTGACATACGGTGGTTGAAGCAATGGAAGAAGTATATTGGCTATGATGCGTGGGACCAGTCCTCTGTTGGGCAGACTTCAGCAAACCCTGGTCCTTTGGACAACTCTGTCCTGTTCAGAGGTAGGTGTCTGATTTGAAGGGATGGGGACTTGTCCACTTTGAAGGGATGGGGACTTGTCCACTTTGAAGGGATGGGGCTTGTCCACTTTGAAGGGATTGGGACTGTCCACTTTGAAGGGATGGGGCTTGTCCACTTTGAAGGGATGGGGCTTGTCCACTTTGAAGGGATGGGGACTGTCCACTTTGAAGGGATGGGGCTTGTCCACTTTGAAGGGATGGGGCTTGTCCACTTTGAAGGGATGGGGCTTGTCCACTTTGAAGGGATGGGGACTGTCCACTTTGAAGGGATGGGGCTTGTCCACTTTGAAGGGATGGGGACTGTCCACTTTGAAGGGATGGGGCTTGTCCACTTTGAAGGGATGGGGACTTGTCCACTTTGAAGTGATGGGGACTTGTCCACTTTGAAGGGATGGGGCTTGTCCACTTTGAAGGGATGGGGACTTGTCCACTTTGAAGGGTTGGAACCTGTCTGCTTTGAAGGAGTGGGACTTACAAGAAGACTGCTTGACAAGGATGAAGTCTGGGGACTGGTGGACATATGGGGAATTTGGGGAGGGGTTGTGAGGGAGGGGATGGAGACTATAAATAGAATTAAATAAATGAAAATAGAAATTGAGAACATGATTAAAGTAAAAGAAGAGGCTCATCGATTTGTGCACTGTCAGCTATGCAGGAGAATCCTGTCTTAGATTTTGTAGTATCTTTGTAAATGATTATGATTTGAATCCCTTTGGTTTGTATTGGGGAACTGATTCATCCATGTCAGTTATTGCATAAGAGGGTGGGAACATTGACTGAGGATATTGATGTACAGTGCTCCATTGCATGTGGGTAGTAAGTAGAACACACATCTAATGTACACATAACTGATGTACGCACAGCTAATGGCGCACAGAGTCCATGTCTTCCCATGTCTGATAATTTCCAAACACCATGTATGCTAATAACTACAGATCGAGCTCGGGACGTATTGAAAGACCATCTGATGGAGGAATTGGACTACTATCTGCTTCCAAAACCTGCCTGGGAGAAGCTGTTGTCATGGTATGGACTGAGCGAAGGATCACAGCCTATTGAAAGGTCAGTGTGTTGTTAGCACAAGTCTATTAGTTAATTGTTCACATTGAACTGTTTGATTGCCGTGTCAGCTTGTGCGATTGTATTGCTGGATCATCCTTCTTTGCAGGAAAGTGGTGGAGTATGGTCTATACATGAAGCACTGTAAAGTGGAGGTCTACCTGATGGACTTCAAGCTGTGTCAGCAGAGCCAGTTGAACGAAACCATCAGCAGGCAGTTCAGCAGAGCCACAACTGTTGGTGTGTGTGTGTGTGTGTGTGTGTGTGTGTGTGTGTGTGTGTGTGTGTGTGTGTGTGTGTGTGTGTGTGTGGGTGGGTGGGTGGGTGGGTGGGTGGGTGTGGTCAGAGATAATACAGTAGGGATATACTGTAGGGCTAACTATTTTTGGTACGTTAGAAGTTTTGGAACACTAATTTTGGAACAGTGTCCCTGCTCAGTTGGACCATTTTTAAGGATGGGAGGATGTACATGCACAATACAGGTACTTCCATATGGAGTCATCTTCCAAAGACATGTTATGGCAACTGCTACAAAACAAAAATTGCACCATTCCAAATTAGCTGGCCCTACAGTACATCATCATTACATCATCATTACTTCATGCCTTATTTTGTGCAGCTCAACTGGAGGCCGCCATGAGAGAGCTGTTCAATGTACCCAAGGAGACGGTGTGTAGGGTGTGGCACAAGTACATGAGCAGCACGTACGAAGAGCTCAGCAAGCCAGAGCAGACATTACAGGATGCTGGACTCTATGCTGGGCAGGTCAGCCAGGGGGTGAGGGGTGGAAAGGAGGTGGGAGGAGGGTTCAGTGATGAAAGAGAAGTGGAGGAGTGGAAGAGGTGAGGGAAGGTTGTTGGAGAGGAGAGGAGGATGGTAGGAGTGGGTGGAGAGGGGAGATATCCAGATGATGAGGAGGGACAAGATGTGTGGAATCATGTGTATCCAAAGACAGAGGGGAGTGTGGGAGGGAAGGAGGAAGAGGGGAGGGCTTCAGCTAGTGTGTTTACAGTGTACTCATCTGGGTACAGACGCTGGTGCTGGAGAAGAAGAATGCTGATGGAACATGGCCTCGTAGTGCACAGTGAGTGGTGTTTAGAGTGGGGTGGAGAGGAAGGCTTCGGCTGGATAGTGTCATACCTTATCCATGCCCCTTCAGACTGCTGGTCTGGGTACCCGGTGTTGTTAGCCTTGCCAGTTAGCTGTACAGAGCCACATGTAGTGGAATTAGACACACCTATACACACCCCTCCCCCAATACACACACACACACACAACCTCCACCATACACCCTGTACCTACCAGACCCCTGTACCTACCAGACCCGTGTACCTACCGGACCCCTGTACCTACCGGACCCCTGTACCTACCAGACCCCTGTACCTACCAGACCCCTGTACCTACCAGACCCCTGTACCTACCAGACCCCTGTACCTACCAGACCCCTGTACTTGATGGGGACCCTATATTTACTGCAGGCCTGCTACGTTTGCCAATCAGAGCAATCGCTCCTCAGACGATGTCACTGGATATGGCAGCAGATCCACCCAATCCACGTAAGTGTATACCCCACCCTGTAGCAAAAGACAATGCGTTGTATGTGTTTACTTGTGTGTGATGTGATGTGTTGTGTTGTGCTGTGTTGTGTTGTGCTGTGTTGTGTTGTGTTGTGTTGTGTTGTATTGTGTTGTGTAGGCGGATCCAGATATTGTTAGGTGTGGTTGTGGGGGGTTGGATGTTGGAGATGTGTTAATGGTCATGTACAGTAAGTACTGTGAAGTTTCTATTTGATTACTGACACACACATGCACACCCACACACACCTCATCCCTGACAGTGAATATGGGTCTTCCTCTTCAATGTCATCTGGTTCATATTTCTACCAGCAACCCTCTGCTCCAGGACTGTGTGGACTTGGAAACCTTGGCAACACATGTTTCATGAACTCAGCGCTACAGGTAAGTTAGTGTTCATGAAGGAAGTCCTCACAGATATAAAGACTAAAACTTAACCTTACATTGACTGAAGCATTTCTTTTTAATTGCCTCACAGTTTTGCATAATGAAGTGCTTGCATTGCATGTGTTGTAGTAGACCAAAGGTTCTGTGGTACTAATGCAGCAATCTTGCATCTTTAGCCTGTGCCTTTCTACAATAAGAAAAGCTAATGTAAGTAGATTCATCTAGTTACTTGTGCTGCCAAAACCACCATGATGAAACACCTGCCATACAAATTGCCATTATCCAGTGCAAGTAATGTTCCACATCATGTGCAAATGATGACCTGGAAGATCACATGTGATCACATGACTGTCATTCCTCCTCCCCAGTGTCTGAGCAACACGGACCCTCTCACAGAGTACTTCCTCGGGGAGAGCTCCAACAAGCCCTACGAGAAACACATCAATGCAAAGAACCCCCTGGGGATGGGCGGGGCCATTGCCAGGGCCTACGGGGACCTGCTGGAGGACCTGTGGGGAGGGAAGATGAGCGCTGTGGCGCCACGTAACTTCAAGGTGTGTGCACCTTAAAAGGGGAGGAGGGCTTTTAGAGGGTGTATGTCATATAATGAGGGTACATCACTGTGAAGGGTGTGTTGCATCTCCATTGAGGGCCGTGTCCTTGCAGACCCAGGTCGGACGCTTTGCACCTCAGTTCGTGGGCTACGCGCAGCACGACTCGCAGGAGCTCCTGGCGTTCCTATTGGACGGATTGCACGAGGACCTGAACCTGGTTAGGGAGAAACCTTATGTGGACATGACCGTGGCTACCGCAGGACGCACTGATAAGGTACCAATGCAGGGAGGGAGGGAGGGAGGGAGGGAAGGGTGTGGATGATTGGTAAGGTGGAGCGTTGGATGGTTATCAAGGGGGAGGGGTTGGATGGTTGGCAAGGGGGAAGGTTGGATGATTGTCGAGGGGAAAGGTTGGATGGTTGTCAAGGGGGAAGGTTGGATGATTGTCGAGGGGAAAGGTTGGATGGTTGTCAAGGTGAAGGGGCTGGATGGTTGTCAAGGTGAAGGGGCTGGACGGTTGTCAAGGTGAAGGGGCTGGACGGTTGTCAAGGTGAAGGGGGCTGGATTATCTTTTCCAACCCTCCTTCTAGGAAATCGCTGATGAGTCTTGGCACAAGTACCTTCTGCGCAATCAGTCGGTGATAGTCAAACTTTTCCAGGGACAACTGAAGTCTACTGTGATTTGCCCCACATGCGAACACGTATGTATATATATCTGTGTCTTGTGCATTGTACATCTATGGATACCTAGGCATTCTATGTGCATGTGTACACATTTGCAGTGTTCATTTATACCTACACTGCTGTGTGCGTTACATTAATATTCATCAACCGCTTATCAATACTCAGGCACTGTATTGATCTTGTAATAAGTGAAGTTATTATCACTGAGCTACATGCAGTGCATCACATGTACCGGTTTCAAGCTCTAGGCCGTATTTGAAATATCCGTATGCAGCATTTGATGATTGACGTACCCTTGCTCATAATTTGCAGTAATACGAGTACTGTAACTCTGAGGGATCTTATAGCTCTACTGTAACTCTGAGGAATCTTATAGCTCTACTGTAACTCTGAGGGATCTTATAGCTCTACAGTACACACCTTCTGATTAATAAAGGTGTTCATGATGCAGGTTAAGATTGAGAGTCAACTCTAGCAGCGTTGTGGAATGAGAGTTAGTGAATCTAATCAATTGTTTGGGGGTGTGGTGGGTAGATTTTGTCAATCCATATATGGACATACATTGTGACTCTACCTCTCCTCCCACTTCCTTCAGGTTTCTCGCACTTTTGACCCTTTCCTATTTCTTTCGTTACCTCTGCCAGTGAAGACTGAGCGCACCTTGTATGTGTACGTGGTGAGAGCAGACCCAGATCAACCAGTCTATAGGGTAAGTGTGTGTGGTGAGGGCAGACCCAGATCAACCAGTCTATAGGGTAAGTGTGTGTGGTGAGGGCAGACCCAGATCAACCAGTCTATAGGGTAATTGTATGTGGTGAGACCAGACTGAGATCAGCCAGTCTATAGGGTAATTGTGTGTGGTGAGGCCAGACTGAGATCAGCCAGTCTATAGGGTAATTGTGTGTGGTGAGGCCAGACTGAGATCAACCAGTCTATAGGGTAATTGTGTGTGGTGAGGCCAGACTGAGATCAACCAGTCTATAGGGTAATTGTGTGTGGTGACAGGCTATGATCCTCTATTGTGTGTCATGAAGTGTTCCTCTTATCTCTTCCTCCAGTACAAATTGACCGTTCCAAAGAGGGAGAGTGTGGCATGTCTCAAGAACTCATTGCACAAGCTGACAAATATAGACCCTAAAATGGTATTTGTGGTGTTTGTGTGTGTGTATGTGTGTGTGTGTGTGTGTGTGTGTGTGTGTGTGTGTGTGTGTGTGTGTGTGTGTGTGTGTGTGTAATGGATATGTAGAATTTCTCATGTGAGGGACAATAATTTATTAAAATCAAGCAAAGTCAATGATGCCTATATGACTAAATAATTCTTTATAATAGCTTAAGTTGTTAAAATTTAGACCTGTTGTCGGGTGTTGTAGTTGCTTCTAAATAATCATCTTCCCACACACATGCCATTCACCGAACTTCAGATGCTGGTAATGGATGTTTACAACTGTCGCTTCCATCGTCTCTATGACAACAAAGACCCTCTGAGTCAGATCATGGACAGAGATGACACGTTTGTGTATGTTTTCAGCTTCAGAGATGGCCCCACCCCCCGACCCCATGTCCTGTGTATTTGCTGTACCATGTGTCTTGTGGTCTGTGTGGATGGGTGGATGGATGGTGGGTGGGTGCGTGGGTGGGTGGGTGGATGGGTGGGTGCGTGAGTGGGTGGATGGGTGGGTGGATGGGTGCGTGGGTGGATGGGTGGGTGGGGTGTATCCAGTGTCAGTGTATGTGTGGGTGCAGGGGGAGTGCTAGCATATGTGCCCATGCGTTGAAAGGTCTGTTCATTTGTCTTTCATTTCTCCGTTCTAGCTATGAAATAACTCATGCTCTCAGTGATCTGGACTATGTGCAGGTTCCGGTCTACCAAAGGGAAACAACGTGCGTTCCTTCTTCCACACCTCTCCCTCCTCACGTCTCATGCCTCTCTCTTTGCCATTGTAACCATGGCGATTGAGGCTTTCCCCCCTATCCTCTGCATGTTTTAACTCTCACCGGGATGGTAACCATGGAGTTGAGACTCTAGCTCCTCCCCCCTCTCTCCCCCCTGACTGTAGGATCAAAGAGGTCAGGTACACCTACCAGAGCTACACCCAACGCTCCACTCAGCTGTTTGGACTCCCACTGGTGGTGGAGGTACCAAGGGACCAGTGCACCTATCGTGTCCTCTACGACGCAATCCTCGATCGCTGCAGGTACTGTAAAACATATATATATAACTGGTGTATGTTTTAAATGCAAAAGTTGATCAGAAAGTTGCATCTTTGTTTTCATGGTCAGGCATTGTATTGTTATTTAATCTAATTGGGATTTGCCCTTGTAGTTTTAGGGAAGTTAAGGTTGTATTTTAGAATGTGTTTTCTATGAGGCATTTGTGGGAATGGTTTCAAACGAAGCATAATCAAGCTCTAGAATTGTCATTGATAATGTACATTGACACATACATGTACATGACCATGATCACATTTTCATTCTCTTTGCAGGAGGTATGTGAAGAAATGGAGTGTCGTTCATCCCTCTAGGATCACCAACCTACCAGGTGAGCACACACCCTGCAAGTTACAGGATTAAAAGAGAAGCAGTTAGTCTATCTTACAGTAGTTCTGCCGTATATCTTAGAGATTCCCATTGTTTGGAAATAATTTAGATGCGATTCATCTACTTCAGCTGAAAATATAAAAAGTGTGACCTTTCTACGTACAGTAGTTGCATCCTTGTAAAAATATGTGTACAACTAGTTAAATAGTCTTTGTGGTAACCACATTGAGTCCACAAGTTAAACGTAAGATTAAACCACCACCCTCCACCCCCCTCCCCACAGCTGCTGACTCTCCTTCGAATGATGTGGGCACTTCTGATGATGTGGGCACCTCTGTTGACCACACAGGGAACAACGTGAGTTGTTTGTTTTTTTTGTACGCAATGACCTTTGCCTAATGAAAAGTGTGTTTCAGTAACTGTCTTTGTGTGTGTACCATTTTGGTGTCACATTATGGTGCAATGTGGTCCAAATGTACTGCGCACATTATGTATGATTATAATACATGTATATGCCCATTTAGATAAGGAAAATGATAGTCAGGTGTGCCAATGGATATGTGTGCTCTCCATGACAGTGTTGTGTGTGTGTGTGTGTGTGTGTGTGTGTGTGTGTGTGTGTGCGTGCGTGCGTGCGTGTGTGTGTGTGTGTGTGTGTGCCCATGTTTTTTTTTGTAAGTGGTTGACATACGTACGGGCCACTGTACATGCGACAGATTTGCTAGAAGTTGACCTCTTGCACGCTGGTCCTTTGTCCCTCTCCTCCCCACCTCATGTTGCACCACTTGCAGCAGTCGGACACCGATGAGATGGTGAACGAGAGGAGTGTGGATGTCACGCCCCCTTCCTACTCTACGCTGGTGGGACCACCTCCTCCGCCTTATGATGACAACAAGATGGACACAACCTCAGAGAAGGTGGGCTTTAACTGGAATCACACATTCCTGCAACCTCAGCTTTGTTGTGTTTATGTTTGCGCATGTATGTGCATGTGTGCATACTACATTGTTAAATGAGAGGGGTTTGTAATAAAATTGGAGGTCAAATTACGTGTACTGACCTTTCAATTTAACTGGAATAGTATCACTTGAAAAACCACTATGATTTAGTGTGCCATTATTTCTACGTGTAGCTCTGATGTTTTTTCATCTGTTTATTTTCTGCCTCAGGCAAACCAAGAGATGCAGGAAAGTGACGACCAATCGAAACCTACAGACGATAAAGTAGAGGAGGAGGAGGACAATCGTACCATAGAGGAGAAGAAGGGTGTGGCCAAGGAGGAGCGGGAGAAGGGAAATGATAGCTCGAACAGCGAGGGGGAGGGAAGTGAGGATGAGAGGCTGCTGAAGGAGGGAGACAAGAACAAGCGTTCTGACAAGGAGGATGATGGTGGGGAGCGTGACCTGTTCCAACTGAAGGTGGTGAACTCGTATGGATCACAAGATGTGAACACTCTGAATGATGATGGAAAGCCCATAAGGCTTAGCAGTATGTTCCAGTAACATTTACATAGTTGTCATTCATGTGATGTATTATGTCATACTGGCAAATGCATGTGTGTGTGTAGCAACTGTCAGGTTGTGTTGTGCTAACATAGAGATCGTTTCATTCTGGTAGTTGCAGAGTATCGAAAAGAAATGTGTTGAATGCTATGATGTGTTGCATCTTGTTTATGTGTAGGTCAGACCTACATTGCCTGTGATTGGAGTGAGACAACTAAACAAGACTGCTACGATTCGACGGTTGCAGAGGTGTGTTTCATGAGTTTGTACTGAGGGACTTGTTGCATACCTGACCACTTTTAGAGTAAAGACGATGACAAGAGTTGCTTTGTCGAAGAATCAAAGGTAAAGAAGGAGATAGACCTCCATGACTGCCTGAAACTCTTCACCAAGGAAGAGGTTCTCAGCTCTGACAATGAATGGTATACTAACTAACCTTATGATATGTGATGCCATTTACTCACGAGATTGTGTTCGTAAGGTACTGTCCTCAGTGTAAGGAGTTAAAGGGGGCCACAAAGAAGTTTGACCTTTGGAAGCTACCACAAGTGCTAGTCATCCATCTGAAGAGATTTTCTTATGACAAGTGCGTGTTCTGCCAGCGTGCGTCTTGTTGTGTGACGGTATTCCATATGTACATGTACATACATTTTGCTGCATCTCGATTTAGAGACCGTAGATTTTTAGATCACAAGTGAAGAGTAAAACTTGATTGTACTGTAGTTTACCATAACTTTGTGTGCCTTCAATTGTCATTAGAGCATGTGTGTAGAATTAGCACAGCCTGTGTGTCACCACAGAAATGTGGTGTTAATATGCTGGTATCTAAATGTCATGGTAACTGATAGTTTGGGATGTGGTCACTGATGGTTAAAAAGAAAGATTCAAGAGTGCTTTATTCATAGAGTAATTATGTATATTGTATGTTCCAGCTGTGTGCTCTACACAGCTGTGGTGTAACCAAGTGTTCTCTTCATCGTGCAGGTACTGGAGGGACAAGCTGGATGTTCTTGTAGATTTTCCAATTGAGTGAGTGTGTCCGTGTGTACAGCTAAATGTTTAGTTGACCCTCCCGACTGAATAAAAGTGTGTGTGTATTTTGTTTTGTTTTGTTGAAAGCATCTGTGTGCTTGTGATGTACATGAAGTCTAAACATGTTTGCACCTGGTGGAAGGGCATGTGTTTGCATGCATTGCAAATGAACATCTATTGTATAATGTCCTGAAATTCGTTGACACAGCTACAAAGCTGAATGACTATAGCAGTAATTGAATTATATTATTATTCCTGCCAAGGGGGCTGGATCTGTCACCCCTTGTTGAAGGTGGAGGACCTCAGCCTCTGTACGATCTGTACGCCGTGTCAAACCACTTTGGAGGAATGGGAGGAGGACACTGTAAGTCTGGCACCCATGGGGCGTATGGTAGTTTGCCGACACTTAATAAATGCCAATAAAATGTATGTGTATTTAACTAAACTATTCATCATTCGTCTGTGTATCAGTTAAAGAATAGAATTACAATGCATCCCTTTCTGTTTCATCATTTAATATCCAAGCATACACCACAGTAGGCATTAATCTTATCTTCGATCACCTAATAAGGACGAGACTTTAAGATCTGCAGGATATTGAGTTGTATACAATTTAACCAAGGACATGTGTATAAATAGTGCACGTCCAACAGTTTCACTCGTGTACAGTAGCATGTCTGTTACAATTGTGCTTGTAGATTTGTATTGTTTATTGCAATTCAGGTTCGTTGTATGTGAGATACAATTGTGAGATTATACCTATGCATTGTGCCATGTGCAGAGGTTGCTTGTCACATTGAGGTCGGGTGAGAAATATTTGGTTTTAAGTAACAGCATTAATGGCCCACCCCACTACATTGTCTAACATGTCATGAAACGATCTGTTTTCATTGCAGACACTGCATATGCAAAGAACAGCAACACTGGAAAGTGGTACAACTTTGATGATAGTCATGTTGCAGAATGCGCGGAGAAGAGTATTGTGGTGAGTACATAATGTTTGTGTGCATTTGTCACAGTGTATCGCAAGAAGACACATATTACAGTGTGTATGATCAATCCAACACATTCACGCAGGTGCTTGAATAGATTTGTCAGTGCATTTATAGTAAGTGTGGCTCTTCACATTCACGCAGATGCTTGGATAGTTTTGTCAGTGTATTTTATAGTATGTGTGGCTCTTGCTCTTTCATCTTTTTTGTCCAGACCTCAGCGGCCTACCTGCTCTTCTATCATCGTCGCACGGAAGGCATCCCCAGCAAGTCGAGAAAGCTGGACCGCTCACTGAGCGAGTCGTTTGCAGAAGAGGTGCGAAATGGACCCTCTGCCAGTAAGGCATCTACAGACCTGAGTAGAGGTGACAGCATCCAGGAAGACATGGAGGAGGAGGAGGAGGAGAAGGAGGAAGACACCAGAGAGAATAAAAAGAAGAAGGAAGATAGCATGGATGACGATGACCGTAAGCAATTCTGAAAGATTTGAGAGGGGGGGGAGGGGTTGATGTTTGATTTCTACTTTCCATCATTTTGTCTCCACTAGTTTAATGTCACCCATTTTTATATTTATATTTTAACCAATATCAATACATTGAACTACACTATAAGTATGAGTAAACACCGTTAAATTTATTGTATGTACATGTAGTTATTTGTATTAATTGGTGTGTGTATATATGCATCAATAAACGAAGTGTTTCTGTTGTTTTCAGGAGGTGAAAAAGAAGATTTATAGTGATGGAACCAAGTTATGTGTATTAACTGGTGTTTAGGGATGTGTGTGGGACATTATGTAGCACAAGCAGGTTGCATAGCTCCTTGGATTTACACTTATCCATTGTGATCATTTAAAATAAGAATTTTGTTTTATATTCTCTGCATTTTGCAGCTATCATATGTGTTATTTGAGGAGTCACATTGTTCTACACACACAGTGTGCGTAACACATTCCTGGCATGCTAGCATGAGCAGGTTCTGCATGGTACATGTGCTGTTCTGCCTTTTGTGACAATTCGCAGTAGAGGGATTTCAGTTTCATTTCACAATGATTTACGAAGTTTGTGGGTTAGGCAATGGTTGATTTGGGGAAGAACCAATATGTACATGTACGTTTTAGCGACTTAACTTCAGTTATACAAAACATGCGAGTGCTTTCAGCTAAGTGCAGCAAGCATTCTGAGGATGATTATCTGTTAGATGGTGATCCCTATGTGTAGTAGCTGGCTAAGATGGTGATCCCTATGTGTAGTAGCTGGCTAAGATGGTGATCCCTATGTGTAGTAGCTGGCTAAGATGGTGATCCCTATATGTAGTAGCTGGCTAAAAGCTCTGCTGAAGGTGTGCTTCTTGTATTCATGATAGATGAACACGACCTTACCCTGAGGGTAAGACACTCTCAGTACAATTAACTCAATTGTTTAGCAGTGTACAATAACAGAACAGTCACATGCATGCACTCGCTGGTTCATGGGTTTTATATTTTATGTCACTAGTACCGTATAAGCCCACGCTTGTATATAAGTCCATCAATAACAGCGCGTCAATAATAGTCACGTGAACCATAACAAATGAAAAATATGATTGAACAGAAAGGGCAGGAGGGAGGGGGAGAAGGAAAAAGATGAAGGAAAATAGAGGAAACATACAGTGTTACAAAAACTACGACATTGACTCAGGACAACAGCTTCTTCACCTTGGCCGCAGGTGCCTCCGCATCGAGCTGCTCCGAGAGCATCTTTCTCTTCAACTGTGGGAACTTGGCTGAGAGGATGGCGTCCTTGTGGTGAGCATGGGAAGCACCACCCCCCAGCGCGTGGAGATCTTTGCGACCATTGGAAACAGATGCGACGGGCTTGGTGGGCGAGCTACTGTTGTCGTGGTTACCATACGAAGCCTTGTCTACAAACCCCCGAGACCATGAGCACGTTACCCCCTTGTTGCCTAGGAGATATTTTCGAACTGGTTGGCTGCTTGGGCAAGGACGTGTCGGGCTTCTTCACGGGGACGGACGGAGCAGGTTTCCGCTGAGCAGGCCGCATGGGGGGCTGCTTGGAAGCAAGGGCTTTGGCCCGCCGCCAGTGAAGTCAATGTCCACCAATCTCAGCTTTGTCGTGGTGCTGGTGACGACCCCAGCTGACTGCTTGCTGCCGGTTGCCAGAGGTGCAGGCTGTGCCACTTTAGAAACCTTGTCCAAGACCTTAGAGGGTTGCTGGTGGGATCGAAGTGGGTTTTCAGGCCCCTTGGACCCCACTCTGGGGGCTTGCTCTTCCTTCAGAGGTACAGTCAGACTCGACCTCCCTCGGCTTGGACTGCTGATACCCCCCGGGGTCAACCACACCCACCTGTGCAGCACTGTCATCGCCTCCTTCGCTTGAACTCTCCGAGACCAACCTGCCCTTGCGGTGGACCAGCTTCCCGCCTTTGATGTTGGTCGAGCGGCTGCCCTTCCCTCCGCTCCCCTCCGGCGTTCGCAACCCGACGGATACCACACTCTCTTCCCGTGCGGGGGGAGGAGGGTTCCTCTCTCTTAACACACACCTCGGCGTGCACCTGCGGCTTTCTCAGATGCAAACCGTCTGTTGCGTCATTGTTGTCTTCTTCTCCTTCCCCGTCGTCTGAGGAACTGAGTCGAGCGGGGTTCTTCTTCTGCTGGAGGGACGCTGGGAGATGGGCTCAGAGGAAGGGGAGGAGGACAAAGAACCTGCATTTTTCTTTGGAGAAGCGACGCCATTTACGTCGTGCACACCTGCTGAGGAAGAGGTCGTCGCAATGGGAAGTGATGGTTGCTGGGGTGTGTGGCTTGGAGGTACGGGACTTTCACTGGGCTCCTCATCACTGGATGAGGGGGAGGAGTCACTAGACTCCTCCCCCTCCTTGGCCGCCGCAGACCCATTACGGAGGTCACTAGCAGGCGACTGAGGTTGGGGGGGGACAAGGAGTGGGAGTGTGAGGGGGTGTGGTAACGAGAAGGTGGGACGAGGGAGTTGTAGCTGCCACAGAAGGCGGCGGCGAAGGGGACTTGCTGCTCGTCGCTGCCTTGGGATCACCTGACAATGACGAAGCCGGGGAAGTGGGCAAGCCATGAGGAGTTCGGTCCAGGAGGAGGACAGGGGACAGGGCCATAGTGGGAAGGGTTCCCTGCTTGGTCTTGGGTATGGTATGTGTCACGACGAGAGAAGTGGTGGGCGTGGCAGTGGTGGGGGAGGCAGCCGAACCGATTGGGCGTGGCACCATGGAGCTGAGACGACGACGCTGCTTGTCCAGCATGTCATTCTTGGGCCTCAGCGGACTGGGCACCTGTTGTGATGCAGAGACTGGGGAAGAGGCTTCACAAGGGGGTGGTGGTCTAGACATGCGAGAGGGAGGTCTGGAAGGCTTTGAGGCAGACGCGCTGCTCTTCCTTTCACCCGTTCCTCCTCCCCCTCCCCGAGGCTTGAAGGTCATGTCGGAGGGAAAGTCCTCGTCTGAAGAGTATGAGAAATTCAAGATGTCTTCCTTTTCGTCTTGCAGGATGCCATTTGCGGAGGGGATATCAAGGTGCTCTCCTCCCCTTCTGAAGGGGAGGGGCTGGGCATGGAAAGGCAGTAAGACAGAGGACTCGGCTGGGTCTCCTTCGAGGTCACAGAGGGGAGAAACGGTCTTGGAGTACTCCTTGAGTCGGAGGGTGCCAGGCCACACTCCCACAACCTGATCGTCCTGAACTGGTGGATGGTGTTGCGAGGGATGAAGTAAACAACATTGCCATGGAGACGGATCTGAGCATAGCGCACACCCTCTCGGCCGCAGCTGGTTGAGTTTGGCTTCCTTCCTAACCCACTGGTCGACACTGAAGAGAGGGGAGAGAGGGTGAGAGTGATTTGGTGGTGGGTACAATGGCTGCACCAACGAGACTGTCATGGTGTGGAGTGGATGGAGTAGGTGGTTATGGAGAGGAATGGGTAGGTGGTGTATGGAGAGTGTGGAGTAGGTGGTGTATGGAGTGATGAGGAGTAGGTGGTATGGAGAGTGATGAGTAGGTGGTGGAGAGAGTGAGTAGGTGTGGTGTG
>JABACO010000014.1:3313671-3344916 GCA_013339895.1 Ephydatia muelleri
AACTAGGTGGATATTACTCCTATTTGCAACTAAATTTAGTTAGCTGATTTGTTGAGTGTCTCAATTGATAAAGAAAACATTAGTAATAATAATCAAATTCCTATACAATAACGTGTGCTGGTTTAGATATAATGTAGTTAAATATGTTTGTCTATAGTTGAACTTTAGGCCTAGATATACATATAATATTGGTCCTCCACTGGTCTCTTTATCAATACTTCCAAATGTGAATATTTCAGTAAAGGAGGCCTTAGAGGCTTTCCTGATGAGGTGAAGAAGTCAAATGCACTGAACTTTGAAATCTGAGGGGCGCCAATTGGAGACCCAATCTTTTGTGCCAAATCCATTGCGAATGCTTTTGGCACTGCTAAAAGAAGTAGGTTCGGTCAACTCCCAAGTTGCTCTGTTGTTGTTACAAATGTGGTGGTTCTGTTGGATGGTCCATATTGCCAGATGCATCCCTCCTTCTGTAGTACTGGAAGGATTGCACTTATTTGATGAGGAATCTGCCAGACTTTTTCAGATAGCATGTGCATTGATCCATCTGATTCAGTTTGGCAGCAGGCCCAGCTGAGTCTGAGCAGGGGTGGTCTGGGGCCTCGCAGTGCATCATTACACTCATCAGCAGCATTCATGTCTTCCTTTTCGATGTCGGGCTTTGCTACCAACACTAGGCACCATCTTCTCTGATATTTGGACCACTTTAATGCATGTGTTTCCCCGGCAGAGGTCATTTCCTGATCAGTTGCTTGATTCTCCAATGACCCAAAAGATGCTGTCCACTAAAATAGAGAACAAGCAGTTTCAGTTGCTATTTGATGCTTCCTCTATTCCAAACAGGGCTCGTTTAATATCTGCTTTCTCAAACCTTGCGGCTTCTTGGCTATCAGTTATACCACCACCAGGTCTTAACCTCCACCTTGACACAGCTGAGCCAAACAGCCTTACAATGGTGGCTAGGTATCGACATGCTTGGTGGTAGTAGGTGCCCATCTTGTTCAACCCAGTCGTTAGATCCCTTAGGTCATCACGTAGAGCATCCTCAATGAAGCGTGTGTGACAGCAGGATCATCTGCCCAGGTTTCCGAACAAAGAAAGCATGCCTCCAATGATGTTAAGTGCTCAGAGCTAGGCATACCTTTGGCTGCTGAGACTTTAGGTTGCTGGGGAGCTGAAGCACGCTTATATCTTTCACGCCTTGTCATAACCTGGCTGCTGCACATGCCACCTCAACACTGTATGGTAGGCCCAACTTGGTTCTTGTCAGAGCAAATGCAAGGGCACTGCTATCCCGAGTATATGGCATCAGCTCTGACATCCCAGCTTAACTATAGGTAGACACTCTGCTGTTCAGTCATAGTCGTGTATTTTGTGTGTGCTCATTTACTTTGTAGTAATAGCGTGCATTACCTGCTGTGGTACTGTGTACAATCAGTATTACTAATAATACTGGTATTGCGAGTTAATATGTTGTACATTTTGTACATTTTTGAGCTTGGGGAAAGGAAGCCACTGCCATCATCTCCACAATTGCCTCCAGTCTTGCCACTTCAACATGCTGGCCAAGTTCTCAATGAGATCTATGGCCAGTTGAATCTTCACCTTGTTGTGCCAACTCAACAGCTGTACTCTCTAGGATAGCTCCTCCACCATAGATGTCTTCCCTAGGATAGCTCCTCTACCATAGATGTCTTCTCTAGGATAGCTCCTCCACCATAGATGTCTTCCCTAGGATAGCTCCTCTACCATAGATGTCTTCCCTAGGATAGCTGCTCCACCATAGATGCCCTCTCTAGGATAGCTCCTCCACCATACCAGGATAGCTCCTCCACCATAGATGACCTCTCTAGGATAGCTCCTCCACCATAGATGTCTTCTCTAGGATAGCTCCTCCACAGTGCCGGATTAAGGGTCACTGGGGCCCCTGGACTAGTTATTTTGAAAGGCCCCCCCCCCCCCTCCCCCTCCTTTTTTGAGTTTCAATCGTTGCGCATGGAATTAAATATAGTAAATTAAGTGTTTAGTACTATTGTATAAGAAGTACAAGTTGTGCAAAAAGGATTTACAATTTTACAACTTTTCGACACTTTGCAGCCACAAATTTTCAATAATATCTTCAAATTCAATCTGCTGTAGCACCTCAGACTCAATTGCCATGAGTGATAGCCAGTTAAGTCTGTCTTGATGCATGCATGTTCTTTTCTCATTTTTGATAAGCTTTAGCTTGCATGGAGATTGGAGAACGATCTCTCTCCTGATGCATTGGTGCCATCAAACTCAAGTACATTTGATAAGCAATTTCAACGTTTGGAAAGGTTGATTGGAGACAATGGTTATAAATAATACTGTACAAATTAATAGCTGTACATGTGAATGTACATGTCGGCATTTCCTTGTCTGAATTCAAACGTTCGATAAAACAGGAAAAGTGTTTGAACTCTTGTGGAAAGCTGAGCTCCAAGTCATTAGGATAGCATTGCTGTAAGTTTTGAGCCGCTTTTTCTATTTCGTCTGCTCCCATGCTTAGAAATTCTGTAATAAATCCGAAGCGCTTGTGCACCACATCAAATGCCTGTGTGCGTAACATCAAGGCCTGTGACAATATTGGAAGGAACACTTCGATGCGAAACGTATCATGCTGATGAAGCACCAATCCGTTAGATTCATCACCGAATTGCGTTTTTGGTTTTCTTTTTTTTTTTTTTCGGCATCCTTATATTTAGCACTTGGATCCTTTTGTTTCGCACGCATCTCAATAGCATCCAAGTTCCCTCTAAGTTCTGACACGAAGTCCTGGAGTGACTGTAGCAGTTTGACAGCTGTTCCTAGCTCAATTTCAGCACTTTGAAGAGCCACGCTAACTCTGTTGAACCTTTCCAAAATGCAGCCATGAAATTAATATAGATTCCATTGTGTGGTGAGTTAAGGATTTCATTATCTCCTCGAAACGGCAAACCACGTTCTGATAAAAATTTAATGACAGCAACCACACGTTTTATAGAATATCATGCCAGTATCTCTTCTCAGCTTCTAATTGTTTCCCAATTTCACAATCTATTCCGCACACTTGTCTCTGACTTGAGTATGCTACTTGAGGCTATGGTGTGCAGCGCTATTTTCATGATCAATCAATCTACTGGAATCCAGTACCTGAAAACTTTGTTGTAATGTGCTTGTCACCAAACAGAACACATATAAAGCAGAAAATACTTCCTGTGGAAGGGGAGTAAACGATCCATTCTCGAGCAATTTCTTCACCAGAAAGATGCTTCGAAAGAGGAGATGTTTAGAGAATATTCTGCTTTGGTCCTTAAACTGTCGCTCGGAAGCTGCCATCATTATTCTGGCACTCTTTAGGTCCTTTCATGCTCCATGCAGTATTCACGCACCTCTTTTGAAATGTTCTTCCACAAAGCAACATCGCCACTATATTCTCGCAACAAGGAGCTACTGGATTTGCATTCGGAACTACTGCATTTTTCAATTGGATAACCAGGATAAGCATTGTCTTCATATCCGCTCTCCGCGTGAGAGCCAAGCGAGAGAGCTTCAGCCTCCAAAGGAATCATGCCTTCTGGATTGGAGCTATTAAGCTCATTGCAAGCACGATCTCCACTCTGGTCCACTGTTGTACTGGCAGAGCTTTCAGACATGTTTGTGGGTGCTACGATGTTGATAAAACCCAGGTCATCCAGCTTGCGAAGCTTAGTAATTGATTTCTCCTGCTGTTTCTTCAACTTTCGTTTTGCAGCGCCACTCATCTGTACCCTTCCTGGTCCATCACTGCTTTTTTTCGAGGTCGAGCTGCTACTATTCATAATAACGCACACTCATATGGGGGGTGAACACTGCCATAATTGACACGCGCGCGTTTTTCGAATTCGGGTCGCGTCATTTCGTTACAGCTCCGTAACAGTCTCGTACTTAGGTGGAGCCATCTCGTACAGCTCCGTAACAGTATGTTGATCAGAACATTGTGTTGCGGTCCCGTTACAGACCTGATACTGTTATTTATCATAATGTATTGCTACCGTTCCGTACCAGGCCACGCAGGATTTGTTCTAATTTTAAGTATCACCATGCTCAGCTTCCTTTCCTCTCGATCCGTGCGTCTTCGACAGAAGGAACGGTACGTTCGTACTGTCGAAGATGCATGGTAGGGTACATGTACATATAACTAGGCACCAATGAGAACCCGCAAGTAGCGTGTCCTTCTACATGTATAAGACCGGCCGGTTCATTATTTATACGCGAACCGTCATTTTCTCGGAAACTGTCCCATAAAGTGATAAGTGCATCTTATGGCAAGTTCCTTTCTACACCATTGTTGCCTTGATATGATTTTTTGAAGGGCCGGGGTGGGCGGGCCACTGTTGTAACAAGGATTGTTTGTATACGTGTATGACTTCCCTAACAGGCATATGCATGATGTTTAACACAAAACGTATACTGAAAGAATGTTAATAATTTGTTTTTAGCCATGGTACAACATCATCATCATCAGTCTGCATGTCAGTGATATCCCTCTTACATGCACATGTAGTGGAAAGTACACTTAATTGACTGGCTCATTTTTTATCAAGGGGTGTGTGCTTATGCATGGAACGTGCATCATCATCACACATGCCAAAGTTCTACATTGAAGTAAGTTGTGAAGAGGGAGAGGTATATGTGCAAGTAAGGTATGGTGGGGGCGGGGCATGTGCCTGCTCTAGCAAACAAAATACATCCAAGTGCAAGACTAACACAGGGAAAAAAATGGGTCGAATCAAAGTTTTGATTTTATAAAGGATTTTAAATCGTCTGTAAAATCATTGTGTGATTGAACAAACGCGTGTGATTTTTACTGTTCAATCACGCAATGATTCCAAAATGATTCTACGCGTTTTTCCCTGTGTATAAGTTACAGTCTATTCCCTGCGCTCCGAACCACTCGGTTCTGCTCTTAGATAAATGACTCATTTTTCTTTATTTCATTTTGTCATTTTCAATTTGTTGGGACGAACGAGATGTATATACGTAAGCAGGATAAATACAATAAGGAATTGCTGCTGCAGTGTGTAGTTCTGTTATAAACCTCAATTTACTGCTAATTATAAGCACATGCAATACGCCAACATGTATAAATACCCATGTAAGGTGCGCTTTGATTAAAACAAAAAATGGCTTTCGAATGGATCAGGAGCACTATACTAGCAGTAGTTACCTCTTTAGCTACCATTCAGGATGAAGAGACATGTCATTTGATGAATTGGAAGGTATCATTACGATTGTGGAATTAGTGTATCGCGAACTGCTAGTTGCCGAGGTCGTGGTTAACGTTGCATGGTCCAAGGGGTGCCGTGCATGGAATGCATACAAATGGCTTTGTGTTTCCTAAACGAATTGCTGGAAGCTAAAAGACGTTGCAATCATCGAACTCAACCCCCGACGGATATCACTGGCAATGTAGGAAGACCAAGATTTACTGTCTCTTATGAACAACTGGAGTAGCTTATCGATAGCCATTTTACTGTCCCCCAAATCGCTGATATTATCGGCATTTCACAACGGACTGTACACAGACGAATGTCTGAATTTGGGTTATCAGTCTCAGGTCAATATGCAAACATAACCGATGATTACCTGGATCAAGTGGTTCTAAGCATTCAAAATGAATTTCCCTTATGTGGCACTAATGCGGGGCCATCTGTTAGCCTTAGGCTTGGGTTCAGCAGCAGAGGATTAGAGAGTCTCAGAGAAGAGTTGACCATGATGGAAGTATGATGCGTCGTTTGTCAACTGCATGTGTATAGGCGTGTTTTACCGTGTCTCTGGACCTAAAGCATTGTACCATATTGATGGCAACCACAAATTAATACGGTAAGTTTGTTAGTAATTTTGATGGCACTTGCCTGGTAAAATGAAGTTATGTTAAGGGGCCGTCCATAAAGTACGTCACGTGCAAAGGGGGGGGGGGGGGGGGTCTCAGTCAGCGTGACTATGCATACATTAAGTATACCATCAGTATGGGATAATGCGTGACGAGGGGGGGGGGGAGGGTCCATAATGGTCAAAAAAAAGCGTGACGTTCTTTATAGATGGCCCCATCCATGTGGGTTCTATATGATTTTGGAACTTGTGCATGTACATGTAGTCTGATTGAAGGTCTTACAAATAATCATTTCTCTCTCTTGCCTTTGTTAACAAATTCTATAACTTGGGAGTTTTGCCAAGTCTTCCAAGCATAACCTAACTTAGTGGGCATAAAAATTTATCCACAAGTGCCACAATTTAGTACAATGTCCCAATTATATGTCATAATGATGTACATGTCATTCATTTTCAGCTGGCAATTTGTTATTCATGGAGGCATTGATGGGTATAGTCGTCGAATCATATACCTTCACTGCTCCAATAACAATAGAGCAGGCACAGTTCTGCAGTTTGCATCTGTAAGAGAATTTGGGCTACCAACCCGAATCCGTGCAGACAAAGGTGGAGAGAATGCAGAAGTTGCTCGACTGATGCTACAACATCCATTACGTGGACCAGGTAGCTTTATTGCTGGTCGGAGTGTCCACAACCAACGCATTGAGAGGTTATGGAGAGATGTGTTCACACTTTGCACTGTATTGTATTACAATCTGTTCTATACCATGGAAGAGGAGGGGCTGCTAGATTGTGAAAATGAAGTGCATCTCTATTGTCTCCATTATGCATTTTTAAGTCGTATCAATAAAAGCTTGGAAGTATTTAAGGAGGCATGGAATCAGCATCCTCTAAGTACTGAAGGCAACCTTTCTCCATGCCAGTTATGGATCAGTGGAGATTCCAATACAGAAAACTTACCTGAGGTATGATGTTTATAATTGTCATGCGCACTTTTAAATCACTAAAAACAACAAACAAGCACACACACTGTATAAACCCTGAGATAGCAGTTACGTGTTTGCTAAGCAGAACTCAGCAAATGTGCAGCTAGTAATAGCATGGCCCTGATAGACGAATGTGCACTAAATTCATATATTTTACGCATCCAATTCATTATTATCAACACCATACACTTATAATTAAATAATCTGTCTGCGCAATACCTTACACAATGGTTATCCAGCAAAACGAAGGGGGAAAAATTTGGTACCTATGTACTTACACATATGATTGTGAATTATATATTGTTTGCAGGAGGATTTGAATGCTTACGGCATTGACTGGAATGGTCCACTTGCTGTTTCCAGAAATGATGATGATTATGAGATCACAGTACCTTATCTTCAATCTCCTTTACCAGATGGTGTATTGCACGACTTGCAGGAAAATGTTCATCCTCTTGACCAAAGTTCTAACCATGGCATTGACTTGTACATATCAGCTTTGCAATTTGTTAGTAGTAGATTGTAAGTGAATGTTGTCAATAATTGCAATTTCTTACTTGTAGATTATGGAGAAAGAACATGCACGCACATGCATGCATGTACATTATATGATGCATGTACATTATATGATTACAGGCGAGGGCAAAAAAATAACGTGGAGAACATCATCTTTGAAGAGCTCATTAATGTACCATGTGATGTTTTCAATAGGCAAAAGGTTGGGGTACCGTTGATTGCGTTCCTGAAGTCTCTGAATGCTGTTGAAAGGACACTTTATTTGAAAGTTTTTGAGCTAGCAAAGCTTATACTAGTAATGCCGGCCACTAATGCAATCAGCGAGAGATCTTTTAGCGCCCTTCGGAGACTGAAGACATGGCTGAGAAATTCAATCAACCAAAATAGGCTAAATCGGTGCACGGTTCTACATGTCCTCAAGACTGAAACAGATTTGTTAAAACAAACTGGCAATGAGTTTATTAGTCGTAATTTAAGCAGGCAGCACTTTTTTTGGCCGATTTGTGTATTGCTCACTGTATGCATACGGCAAGGCTGTCCTTTGCCATTTTAAGAGCAACCAATGTATGCATCAGAGGAAGCAGAAAAAATGGAGAAGTGCTGCAGGTTTTGAGGATGGAGCTGGGATACCAGACATCACATCTGCACGTTAAGATGTGGTCGCTTGTGTCTGACAGTGCATGCATGGAAATGTATACCTTACGCCTAAAGGACTTCAGTTCATTTTATTTTTATATAATTCTTGAACTTATATTACATGTATGTATTACTATATTTTTCTTGCTATAATTAGTAATGTTGAACAATAATAGGAAAAAATATATATAGTGGACGTTATTAAGAAAGATTACGCCCCAACATTTTAAGCACCCCAAAGCAAAAACGTTGTCTACGGCACTGCAAAGCTACTATCACTAGTAAGCCATGTTGAGCTCACGTCAAAGTAACGCGTTTACCGCGAGCAAGACCGGCCCCATCTGCTCTTATTTAGAGGGGCAGATTAAACAGAATACAGCTCGTTTTTTTACACATTGTCCTTTTCTTCGCACTTCTATACCATGCATGCATGTGAATAAATAATGCAAAAAAGCTATCTATTGTACTAATTGAAGGCTGCATAATTATATAAACCATACTTGGCGGGGGGGATACCCCCGCTGCCGCCCCCCCCCCCCCCCTGGATCTGCCACTGAGGGAAACTGAGTGTAGCACAGCGCCGGAAGCGAAAGGCAAAGGCGACTGACGGATGCAGGGGGGGGGGGGGGGGGGGCACCATATGATAATCTGCCCCCGGGTGCCAGAGACCCTCGCGCCGCCACTGGCTGGACCTGTTGGAGGAAATGGAGCAAATGGTACACCTGTAAGTCACCTAGTGTCTTTACCTCATCATGGACCATCACACTGTCACTCACACATACCATGGTCACCTCATGGGTGATAATGGTCCATCAGGAGTGCATGGTGCCAGCGGCAAACAGGTAAGTTATTTGTATGGGGAGAGTGTTAACCTGAAGGTGTAGTAGAATCATGGGCATGAGAGTTATAGAATGTGAATTCAATTGGTCTGTTATCCTCACAGGGAGCACCTGGTACCACTGGAGTGGTGATAGTGGTGTCGAGAGAGCAAGCCTCATGGAGCACCTGGTACCACTGTAGTGTTGATAGTGGTGTCAAGAGGGCAAAGCCTCACAGGGAGCACCTGGTACCACTGAGTGTTGATAGTGGCGTCGAGAGGGCAAAGCCTCACAGCTAGGAAGCACCTGGTACCACTGGAGTAGAGTGGTGATAGTGGTGTCGAGAGAGGGCAAAGCCTCACAGGGAGCACCTGGTACCACTGGAGTGGCGATGGTGGTGTCAAGAAGGCAAAGCAAGTACCAAGAGGGAGAGATGTAGGGGAGGGGTCAAGACATAAATGTGCAGTAACATGTTATTAATGTTCAGTTACACATACATGCACAAATGTACATGAGTTCCCAATCTCCCTCCTCTCTTCCTGTGCCCCTCCTACGCATGTGTACTTGTCTCTTAAGAAAAATGAAAATGGTCAAGACTTATATGTGCAGTAACATGTGGTATTGATAGTGTTACATGCATGAGGGTCAATCCAGTAGGAGCTTGAAAATTGAGAATGGACAAAGAGTAGCATACTTACATTGTGGAGCAGGTGAGGGGAGGGGGGTAGCATGGTCCACACCTACCGTCAGACGTCTTTGGAGGATTGTTGGCTTGATGGTTAGGTCCCATCATACATGTGTGCTGTGATGGAACTCATGTTGCAGTAAACAGTGTGACTGCTAAAGGTGCTCTATTAATTCCAATCAATCTTTTAACCTCGGAAAAGTAGTGGCAAAAAAAATCAGCCATCACACAAACGAGTCAGGCATTCAGAGGTCGAGACTTGAGACTTCTCATTGTTGTTGCTCGAGCTTAGTTACTAAGGTCAGGACGTACCGTTTCTACTGTCGAAGATGCACGGATCGAGAGGAGAGAAAGCTGAGTGTAGCTCGCCCGTATAAATAACATCTACATGTAGATCAAAACCGTGGCCTGGCACGGAACGGTGACACAGTATGACAATCATCGGGTCTGTAACACAATATGTTCTTACGATACGTACTGTTACGGAGCTGTAACGTAATGACGCGACCCGAATTCGAAAAACGCGCGCGTGTCAATTATGGCAGTGTTCACCCCCATATCTACATGTAGATCAAAACCGTGGCCTGGCACGGAACGGTGACACAGTATGACAATCATCGGGTCTGTAACACAATATGTTCTTACGATACGTACTGTTACGGAGCTGTAACGTAATGACGCGACCCGAATTCGAAAAACGCGCGCGTGTCAATTATGGCAGTGTTCACCCCCCATACACTCAGAGTTTCCTATTACACAGCCAAATTGTAATTCTCTGTACCGGATATGTCTCGTACTCATATCATACATGATTACATCCTGTACCATATTGATTGGTACAACCTGGAACATATACGTTTAGCACGACATATGGTACAGATTGTATGTAACATTTTGGTACAGATATGGAAACAGTTTGGTACAGATTGCTATCGTTTGCCACCAGAAAAGATATTGAATTTCGTTACATCATATTTTATGAGTAAACTTAATATTTTTAAATGATTAGATTTAAGCACAAAACACATTATAACAATAAAAATAATTACTCCAGTCATGTACAAAGGTCAACTGATTACATCCTAAGTGCTCTCTGTCCACAGTTTGTCCTGCAGCTTTCTCAGCAAGCACACATGTGTTCGTACATTCGTGAACAATATTGACTGCCTTCCGAATGTTGCCACCAGGTACAGTAAACAGTGTCTTGGTAAGCTCCAACAATGGACAGTCAAATTCATTTAACAGCTGCTCTCAGTAGATGTCAACAGTGATAGAAAACCTTGAAGTAAGCAAAGTGTTGCTCCTGTAGCTGTCTTGTAGACAGCCATTAAAAGCATATCTCATCTGAAATAAATATCAGTACTTTGTGTACAAATAAACAACTATTTTCCACCTACCAGTTCATGTGGGAGACACAGTTCCACATAATCTCCACAATGAACTAGCGTACAATTCTCAGACTCAATAGCTTTGCATACTGCTACTGTCTCAGTACTGGGTTGAAATGAGTTCAGTGTGTGAAGGAGCATGGCTCTGTAACAGAGTCATGAGATCAATGGATGTGCCAACTGGATGTCTAACGCCAAGGTGCACTGGTAACTGTTTGGTACTTGGAAACCTGTATAACATACACAGTAATAATAAAGAACATAAAGTATTACATAATACCTTTCGTGCTGATCCTGGCTGGTAGATACATCTGCTGCGGCGCAATTCTTGAAGTGTGACACCTGTTAGTACATGCTGCACCATATCACAAGAAAGTATTTCTAGTGCTCCAACTGCAAACCTAAGAAAACATTCCCTTGCAACATATATACATGGTTTCATATTGGGTATTAAACCTTTTGTTTCCATCAACGCTGTTACTTTGACTGATATGCATGAGAGATTGCAGCCGACTGGCTATGTCCCTACTTGAGGCTTGACGATTACTGAAAATATTAAACATCCGCACCTTTGAGTTGAATGACTCAAACCTATTGAGTAAATGTATGTGTCCTAGGTCTTTTGTTAGTAAACAAGCCAATCCAGGTGAGGGGGTGGGCTGGTGGACAAGCAGCAGTATATGGTACACATACCTTTCAGCATTGAAAGAAGAAGTTGGACCGAACTCATCCGCGACTCCACTAAATGCAGAATTAGATGTTTTCTGTTTCTGAAGAAATGTAGGCATGTGTCTTAACGTTATCAACAAAATCCTGACACTTCTGCTGTCAATGATGGATCATCACAAGCACACATCCGAAATACCTATGTAAAAAATAATCATTACTGCATACATAACTACATCTTTAACTACACATCTTATTTACTTTAGAAAAGCTTGACAATACTTGAAGTTGACCATTGGTAAGATACGGACCCATGGGCCATTTGTGGCCATGCCTTAAAGTCTCTCCAAGAAACGAGTGCTTATAGTAACACAAACATTGCCATATAGCTTAACTTTAAAGCCTGAGGTGTGAAAGGCTCTGATTCTGCAAGTATTTCCTTTTTCTGCATTGCAGACATCTGTGGCATCACATCTTTCAATAGATACTTGGCAATTCCAAGCCACATCACATGAAGAGCCTCCAAAGGTGTACTTCTTGGAGGCAGTGATTTTAGCAACATGTAACAAATGAATCACAGTAACTTACTGATATAGGTCAAGGGTCAAGGAAAATTTGTAGGCTTCATTTAAACCAAATTGCGTTCTTAATGTAGCTTTTGCAGCCTCAGTATGCTGAGAATTGATCTCAGCAATTTGCTGCAAAATGGATTTCTCGAGTTCTTTTGGCACATATAACTGAAGGGTCTTGAGTACGATCAACCTTGAAATTTAAGCACCAGTAAAATTAAATGTCAATACAACAGCATACACTTATTCTACCTCACAAATGTGGCAGTACTTGTTGGCAGCACCACAAGATGGTTTGTAATTTCAGATGCCGTAGCCACAATGCATATCAGTGGAGCCACTACAATGACTGTGCTTATTCAATGCACCATACCTTGAGTTTCTAGCAGTAAAAGCTCCTCTGCAATAGGATTTCACAAATCTAGTGTACATAAATTGTCTGAATTAACAATAAATAAAGTGTATGTTGCATACTTTCGAACTTGTTTGTCCGGACAAACCAGCTAGTTTCAGATACCATGATATAAATTGTGCCATTTCTTGCTCTTGTTGCTACTTGTATCATCTGAGAAGGCAAAGCGTATACAGGCTTTCCTGCTGATTTAGCCTTCATATGATGTGAAGCTCAATATGTATCCATTTCCTGCAAGTGCAACATGTTGTACTATCACTGTTGAAAAATACTGTGGATCAAATTAATAAAAATGTGATGACTGCTCTACCCATTTGATTACAAGATTTGGATGGGAAGTAAACTGTATATTTCAGATACCGGGAGAACAGTTTTCTCATAAAGTATCGGAGTGCCTGGATCTAGATGACTGACCGTAGTGTCGGAACCAAAGTTTGGAATTGTGTAGGTTCACAAGCACATCCAGCTCCACACACTCAGTGTTATCGTGCTTAATAGATACAAAGATAACTATAATATATATACTTTTTTTCTTCAAAATATTTCAAACCTTGTGGAAAAATTAACAGCATTTCCATTGGTAATACCCAGTATTGAGTGGTAAAATAACAACACAGTCTCTCACAACACAACGGTTCCGTCCCTCAAAACTGCCATTGGTGATGCAAATCTTGCATCTGTGCACCAACGCTTTGCATGGTACATTTCTCTGTGTAGTGTGTGCAAGTTTAAGTGTGCTGCTTATAGAACCACTACTTACGTGTATTTTTTTACCACACGGGGTAATGAACCAAGGAACCTGCTATATTAAGTTCCCCATACATTGTTGAATGATGGTAGCCAGAGGAATGGTGTAAACTGGCACACATCACTACTAACGTGCTAAAAAAAGGACCCTCAAATAATGCACTCCCATACATACTGAGCCTCCTCACAGATTGTCTTGAACCAGGAAGCGTAAAAGTTTTAATGCGTGCCAAAGTAGGTGTCCGTATGTTCATCTATTTAAGTATGTACCACACAAATGAAAGACTTTTTCACCCTTATAAGAAAACGAGCTTCAAACAATCTGGAATTAAAATTAATACAATAAACTTACAAGTGGATATGGGCTGTTGACTAGTATGTAAAGGAGTCTTAGTAGCTGTCATAGCCAGAATCTTCGTCGTAAAATGTTTTGATCTCCTCCTCTTCATCCTGGATTTCAGATTTGCTTACGCTTGCGCTGTCATTTTCGTCAGGGTTCTCATTGCTGAAAACGTCACACTCATCCACAATAAAATACGGCTCGTCTGCGGTACAGTGTCCGTCTGCGGGTAGGATCAAACGCTTAAAAAATCAATTAAAAAAATCCCCCATCGGACCCATGTGTCCCGGATTGGGGGGGGGGGGGGGGGGGGGGGGTCGCACTTACCATTGATAGGTGCATAATCCTTCACTGAAATCTTGTTCGCACTCGTATATATTTAGTACCAAGGTAAACAAAGGTTTTTACCACCAGTAGAAGAAGCCATCTTGATCAAATTTGAGATTGCAACGTGCAAGATAATTGCGAGCACGTGACACACTTCGTGCCGGCCAGAACTGCTTTAATCAGTGATTTATCCGTCCAGGACGGAGGAATGGATGGTCCTAGTACTCCGAGGAGTCAAAGAAGCAATCGACAAATGCCAACACCTTCTAGTGGTGTTAATCCGCCCTCATCTTCTGCTGGTAACCCTTATGTTGTGCCATCTGATTTTCGAGGACGGGATGCGGCAAGCAATTCCAACCGAAGTGGAGGAAATTCAGTCACCGTTACAGTACCAGTGAGCTCAACAGCTAACATAAACACCCAATCAAGTAGCAATAAAGCTACGCTTGAAACGATGGCTAAAAACATTGCTGACAATACAGCTTGTTTGCAAGGCATCTTGAAAGAACTGAAGCAAATGTCAGATGCAATCAATGAGCAAACGAGACGATCATTTTCTATCGAGCACAGCAGTTACAAGGTAAACAAGCACCCGCAGTCACCCGCAGTCGGCACCCACACGCACGCAAGCATTCACTAGCGCACACACACTCACAAACACAGCACACAAGTGAAGACACCTGCCTATTAGTAGCCTGTGGTACCTTGTTTGGAAATACAATACATCGAAGTCCTGCAAAAACATCCATCCAGGTGAATATTTTTATCCTTTTGTATATTTAATATCCTCCCAAGTTTAGGCAGCTGTCAACTCAGTGCTCAAACAAGAAGTGCAGTTGAAATACAAATATGATGCAGCTATGTCTTATTGCACAAGCAGGATAAGTGAGCTGCGTGCAGAAGAAAGGAGAAGGGTATATATGCACATCAAACGTTTTAGAATCTTTATGTGCACTTTCCTTATCTTATACTTCTAGATCTTTGGACGTCCCATGCCAATCTTTTACATCCTTGAAGGCAGAGTAATAAAATTCCTGCCAGTTCTACACACAGAATATCGATTAATACCAAATTATCGATATCATGTGGCCATATTGGTATAGTATAGTTTCTGTTGTATTTTGATTATTTTTCTCATTATCCAATAAGAAGGTATTGTAGGACAGAAGCTTCAAGCAAGGATGACACGTACAAAGGATTCAAACAGTGGTTGTCATCAATGTATTTGAATGGAAAGCCTTCACCACAAGAATGGAGGACATCTTTAAGGAGGAGGAGGAACTAGTCACCATCCTCCAACTCAAGACGAACAGCCTTCAGTTGAAGATGCAATGTTATCTGATGCAGAAGGATACAACCCTGAATTTTAACCATGAACTCGCTCATTTCATCATGCTAGCAGCCCAGATATCTACCTGTTCATTTACCATCATCTATCTATATGCTCAGTAACCCTACTATCTCATTTATATATCCCATGTGTTCTCATTTTTATCATTCCAATTCATATGAAAGGCTTGCTGACTAAAGTACAGATTAAATCATATTTCAAGTTGTGATGTCTTGTCATTTCCAGGGCTTTTAATGTCTAATGTAGCGTCCGGGTCTACCGTGGTGTAAGCCGGAAAATAAATTTATACACGTTCTGCCTGTTTAGCTTGCCAAAGTCCAATTCTGATAAGCCCGAGCTTAATTCAAAGTGAAGCTATTCGATCGCGATACGCGAAGTTGATTATAATTTTCAATACACGACGTGCATGTATCGCGATCAAAGCTTGATAAAATCGAAGCTTGAGAAGAAGGAGTAGAGTTTGGCATTTTCGGTCAAGCTCCTAGGGACCTGGTACAACGAGCATGCACCATCAAATATAATAGGAATTTTAAACTGGCAGAACGCGAATAAAGGCTACTAGTTCCTTGTCACGCACAGGAGCCTTTTATACAATGGGGCGGAGGGGAGATTTATACGGATATGTATCAAAATGATAAAAGTCTGTATCATAATGATAACTTCAGGTCACATAATGATGGTCATTTTTGTTACAGGTTGTAGAACATTCTGTGCCAAAATGTAGCATCATGATGACTCATATATGATCATATATCATATACGCTACAAATGTGTATATCATGTATGGTACAGTATGATACTTGACAGATATGGTACATATTGTTAAAATTTGGCTGTGTACCTGCCGTAACCTAAGGAGTTGATTATAAAAGCAGCGGGGAGGGGATATGCATAATGCATTGACCGAAAATTATTTTGTGGTTTCTTTAGTGTACAGTGCGTCTTTGGGAAGGGGTTGGGGAGGGTCTGACCAAACACCGCATGCATACTTGCCCGTTGGTGCCGGCCCCCTAAGGTTGTGGGCCCCTGGACTGTAGCCCCACTTGCCCAATGGATAATCCGGCACTGCTCCTCCACCATAGATGTCCTCCCTAGGATAGCTCCTCTACCATAGATGTCTTCTCAGGATAGCTCCTCCACCATAGATGTCCTCCCTAGGATAGCTCCTCTACCATAGATGTCTTCTCTAGGATAGCTCCTCCACCATAGATGTCCTCCCTAGGATAGCTCCTCTACCATAGATGTCCTCCCTAGGATAGCTCCTCTACCATAGATGTCCTATCTAGGATAGCTCCTCCACCATAGATAGGATAGCTCCTCCACCATAGATCTCTTCCCTAGGATAGCTCCTCCACCATAGATGCCCTATCTAGGATAGCTCCTCTACCATAGATGTCTTCTCTAGGATAGCTCCTCTACCATAGATGTCTTCTCTAGGATAGCTCCTCTACCATAGATGTCCTATCTAGGATAGCCTCCACCATAGATAGGATAGCTCCTCCACCATAGATCTCCTCCCTAGGATAGCTCCTCCACCATAGATGCCCTATCTAGGATAGCTCCTCTACCATAGATGTCTTCTCTAGGATAGCTCCTCTACCATAGATGTATTCTCTAGGATAGCTCCTCTACCATAGATGTCCTCTCTAGGATAGCTCCTCTACCATAGATGCCCTCTCTAGGATAGCTCCTCCACCATAGATGTCCTCTCTAGGATAGCTCCTCTACCATAGATGTCCTCGATCTCTAGGATGGCTCCTCCACCATAGATGTCCTCTCTAGGATAGCTCCTCCACCATAGATGTCTTCTCTAGGATAGCTCCTCCACCATAGATGTCCTCTCTAGGATAGCTCCTCCACCATAGATGTATTTTGCCACATGTGTGTGCAAAAGAGTTAATTAAACCCTATATAGTTTAAATAGAATCTGATTATAATATTATTATTTTGTTAATACATCATCAATGTTGTATTACGTTTTTTTTTCTTTCTTTTTTTCTTTTTTTTTATTATATAGTAATGCAAATAATAATACGAAAATAAAATTAATATAGATGTATTAACAAAATAATATTATAATCAGATTCTATTTATACTATATAGGTTTAATTAACTCTTTTGCAGGCAAAGCCAATTATTAGGGTACACATGTTGTGCAAAATAACCATTGCATGTTGCAGGAAAACGTAGTTAGCAAACAATTTACAGGAAACACCTGTCAAAGTGTTAACTGTTTAGATAAACAGAGTGGCTTTAGTATAGCACCTGCAGCGCAATATTGCTCTGTTGCCCATGAAAGAGTTAATAAACCAGAATCAGATCACACTTAGATCATGGAAGATCACTCAGAGTTAACTTCTTGACATTCTCAGATCACGTAAAAAGCACTCAATTCTAATAATCATGCTTAATTCATCGATAGTTTGAAGTTAATGTCCTCAGACGTTCTGAGGGGCATGGCACATCGGTCGAACCTTCCTGAGGGGCGTGGCACGTGGGTCGAACCTTCCTGAGGAGCGTGGCACGTGGGTCGAACCTTAGTATTGAGGTTTATGGTGATTGGGGTCAGGAACCACATCAAGCTATCAGAATTGTGGCTTAATCAATGCAGGCCAACAAGTATTGTCCTTTGGGTATTGATGTGCCCAAAATGTCAGAGCTCTTCTATCTTGTACTAGCTGATTGCAGCTTGTGATATCACTGCTGCTCAACGCTAGCCAGCAATATTCTTCAAGCAAGCACAACTGCATGATGAAGGAAGAGCAGAAAGTATTTCTAAATGTCTCTAAGCATGGTGGGAGTCCATTCTCCTATAGCTATTGAGACAGAGCATCTCCACACTAGCTAGTGCCTTCATGAGAGGTCTAAGATATCATAATGACCAGGAGTGACGAGAGAAATGGGCAAGACTGCATGTTAACTAAGATGAAGTCTTAATGCCAACTGAGCTTTCTATGACTCATCTAGTCGTGTCTACTGCTAGGACTGAGGCCAGTTTGCTCTCATCATGGTGCTGCAGAATTTAACGCTTTCAACATAAGGATGGAATGACCAGAAGAAGAAACCTTTGATGGGGTCTACAATGCTTGACATGCCAGCTCTGGATGTTGTTCTTGATTTGGCCAGGTTGCTGACACCATGCACCCTATTTGTTCAGGAAGTGTGAAAGTTGTTCTTGATTTCAAATGGTGCCAGCAAATGTAACCAACCAGAATGATTGATTCAATGCATCTTGAATTGGGATAAAATCCTCATTGAACTTAGTGAAGATTAGGCTTAAGCAGAAAAGGCTGCTTGAAGTTGTGATTTAACTACTTCAGACATTTGACTATCCGTTCCATGTTTTTTTTTGTTTTCAGTATAAAAGTGAACTAACCCTAATCATTAACATTGAATGATACCATGAATTTAGTTCATTAACCTAACTTCACTTGGATTATTTGCCTACCTAGCACAGTTGATTAAAAAAAAAAAAAACTTATGTGTTTTTTCTTTACAAGACTTTGCCTGTGTCCTCAGAGAATGCTTCATACTCACTAGTATTGCTGACCACATTGCATAAAAATATAATTGCAGGATTGTTCAAGTAATACATTGTGGTTCTCAATGTCCCGGCTTAGATTAAACTGAATTAGTACATTATAACAATCAGTTGCCGTGGTCCTAAATAATATTTTGCCCTAATAAACAGCCCTACATTAAACAACTAACGATACAATTGATCATATATAAAAACAAACTAGTCTTTTGTACTGTAATGGGGTTCTTTCAGTCTTATAATATACAGTGATCGTCCATAAAACTTGCATGGAATTTCTATGCTATATCATCATCCCTATCGGTTCAGTGATTTCACAGAATTGTCATAAGAACACTTTTTTTTGGCGATACTTAAAAGATCTGCATACACAATGGACATACAGACCTCTAGTATAAACATCAAAACACGTTGTGAAGTATGTGGCCACTCTATGTTGGGTCAGGCAGCCACCTCTATGCAAAGGCCATCCCGAAGGCTGTCCTTTATACAGGTCCCCCTGCATTATCTCTGTTACACTTATAACTAATATTGTATATAAAATTGATGACTCCACCTAAATATATAGACCTCAAAAACTAAACATGCAATCATTCTCTCAAAATAACCTTTCCCACAATCTACAGAGACCCACTCCCCACGTGCCTCCATGTCACCCCAACCTCCTCCAATCCACCTGAGTTGTATGGACGATGTACTGATATAGTCAGCTATGCACAGCAGAGTAAATACAAATGTGATAGTGTATGGAATAAGTCCAGAACAATAGAAGGTGTGGTCAAACACTGCACTAGGCACATATGTGTACATTACTGGTTCTTCTTGAGGTTGTGGCTTTGTTCATTACTGCCATTAGGGTCTTCTCTTTGTTGGGATGTGGGTTTTAACTTCTGGTACATAGAACTCTGCATGTTGTCGATGGGACAGAAATACTTGATGAGGTCACTCTCGTACACCTCTATGAAGGGCCCTCCAGGAAGCACCTGTTTTGAATTCTGCAGGGAGATAGAAGAAATTTATCTGAAGATTAGGCACCATTTTATCTCCCATGGATACATGTCTGCTTGCTTCTTGCATATACTACAAAGGAACAAACAACGCAGAACAGCAGAGAATTACCTGAAACTGTTGCTACATCTCATTTCACGCACTTTTTAAACACGCATCCTTGCGTATCTTTGTGTATGTCCCTACGCAATATAGCAACAACAAACAAATTATTAGGTATATGTATATCAAAACATTGTTCTTTGCTGGTTTGATGACAGGCTAATAGCAATTGCTTGCAGATCACGAGGCTGTAGTTAACGCTATCAATTATAACAGTAGAATCCCAGCAACAATTCGACAAAATGTCAGGGGGTGAAAAAAATGGAAGGAGGGAGGAGAGGGAGTAAAGCAAACAACCACTTCAGTACTAAAACAGCGGAGAAGTGAGTTGTGCAAAATGACAAAGGAATTTGATACGTCGGGGGGCTAAAGGACATGAAATAGAATGGAAGTGCAAGGCATTGTCCTTCTGATTAATATTATGATTAATATTATGATTAAAACATAGATATAACAGGATTGTTTCCACGAAAAGGGACTTAACGCATGTTTTTTCAAGATTTCAAATATTCTAGAAGTCTGAAATGTCCTCTACACATTGCTTCTTACGCACAGAGAATCGGAGTATCTGTCATGGAGTTGTAAGGCTCTGAAATTTTAATTAGCCATACATTTCAATGCAAGCGTTACATTTATATTGCGCGTACTGGTAATTTTATAATGTATGTGTTAGGTCCCTTTGCATGGAATCAACCCAAGCCCAAGTTTGATTTTTGGAGGGAGCACAACTTTAGGCTTTACAACAGCAGCTCAGATGGAAAGACCGTACGGTGGCAAAGAATGGTCCCAAATGTAATGAACTTGGGGGATGCATTTCCCTGGCTGTAGAGATTTATGGTGGTTGGGGAGAAAAGACCTTTGAGCGTACCTGCAGGAGTGAAGGAGTGCTAAAGCCTAACCCCAATGAGGGGTGATGCATGGGGTACCCTCACCAGCCTAAAGCATGGGGTACCCTCACCAGCCTAATGCATGGGGTACCCTCACCAGCCTAAAGCATGGGGTACCCTCACCAGCCTAATGCATGGGGTACCCTCACCAGCCTAATGCATGGGGTACCCTCACCAGCCTAATGCATGCGGTACCCTCACCAGCCTAATGCATGCGGTACCCTCACCAGCCTAATGCATGGGGTACCCTCACCAGCCTAAAGCATGGGGTACCCTCACCAGCCTAATGCATGGGGTACCCTCACCAGCCTAAAGCATGGGGTACCCTCACCAGCCTAATGCATGGGGTACCCTCACCAGCCTAATGCATGGGGTACCTTCACCAGCCTAATGCATGGGGTACCCTCACCAGCCTAAAGCATAGGGTACCCTCACCAGCCTAATGCATGCGGTACCCTCACCAGCCTAAAGCATGGGGTACCCTCACCAGCCTAATGCATGGGGTACCCTCACCAGCCTAAAGCATGGGGTACCCTCACCAGCCTAATGCATGGGGTACCCTCACCAGCCTAATGCATGGGGTACCCTCACCAGCCTAAAGCCTGGGGTACCCTCACCAGCCTAAAGCATGGGGTACCCTCACCAGCCTAATGCATGGGGTACCCTCACCAGCCTAATGCATGGGGTACCCTCACCAGCCTAAAGCATAGGGTACCCTCACCAGCCTAAAGCATGGGGTACCCTCACCAGCCTAATGCATGGGCCATCTCCTCACCTGATCCAGCTGGGCTGGGCTGGTAGTGTTGATGGCTGAGGCACTGTGGTGTATGTGTGCTGGTGTCTTGTTTCTTGTAATGTAATATGTCTACATGTACCATAAACCATCAAAAAAAAAGTATTCCCTCCCCACCCCTCACTGGCATATAGGTGTTGCACATCTGAATATGTGACCGATTGAGAAGCTTGATTTCGGGACAATTGGAATAGACAATATGATTACAATCCCATCTTTTCATGCTTCTTGTAACTATGCGGGGCTTCACCGCTAGTTCAATAGGAGGTGTATGTTTAGGCACGTTACAAGATGTCACTCCTACGCGCGTACGAAAACAAAGAGGAAACGTACCTTGATGTGTCTCTAGAGCATAGTAAACCCTATAGGGAGCGATCAACAACGAGAACTGGCTTCTAAACGGGAACTCCGTCACAATGGCAGCCTCGCACTGGGGAAACGTGTGGATGATGTACCCGCGTGCCACGAGTACATCCTCCAGCCTGCTGTTTGCGGGAGGGGAAGGAAGACAGCATCCAACAATATATCGACTGCTCGGCGGGAACCTAATTCAGAGAGAAAATTCAAACACACAAAAACGCGCACGAGTTTATACAATTAAACAAGTACAGTACAATGAATATCTCAGCGGCTGGAATAACAGCTGGCGCAGCTGGTAGTTACAGAGTCCACTTGTACCTTGTGGGGAGAGTCGTAGTAGATACCGAAGGGTGCATTTCTGGGAGCTAAACTGCAAATGGCGCCAAAGGCTTCGTTGGCCCGCTTGTACGGTCCCCTGTAAGGCTTGTACGCTACACGCCTTATGCAGTTCGGGTTCAGCGACGTGCGAACTCTAATGTCGGAAAAAAAGCCGGCGTGCACGGCCACTGCCAATACTCCAAGCAGGAATAAAAGTAGACCCGCTACTGTGATAAACAACCAGTCCATGCCTTCAGCCACGTGCCGCAAAAACAGAACGTTTATGAATATAACATAATTAATTTTGCATATTTTTAATAAATACTCATCTTACTCAACATCCTAGTAGCATTATTGAACAGTTCCATTTTGTTACCTCTCCTTGTATAGTACAGGCTAGGTTTGTATGTAACACTAAGCAGAGTAATGGAAATCTAAACATAAGACAATTCTGAGGCTCTGGAAATGGACATGCCATGTCCTATAGATTCTGTCTCCTGAATGACTGTTTTAGTAGGATAGAATTCACTTGTTGTTCATATTACAGTTAAGACTAGCTATACAGACATTACAGGTGTCTATACAGTGTGTTTATGCTGTTTGGCCTAAACAATACAAAGAAAGGAGTTCCATTGGTCATATATCCATCCCCCCCCTCCCCCTCCCTCCCTCTCTCCCTCTCATCCTTCCCATTGCTTTTTAAAAAAATGCTAATAGATATTAACTCAAACAAGTATTTATTAAAATTATGCAAAATTAATGATGTTATTCCTGCTGCCCTAACATCAAAATTCCATATGCAGCACCTCGATAATGACCAGAGAGATTATCTCTTTTTCAACTCTTGTCTGACAATCCACCTGGCAGCACACGGGCAAATAGGGTGCTTCACAGAGAAAGCGGTGTCAATTGGTTGAATGGAGGACAGGAAGGGGAAGGTATTCAACCCCTGACCCCTCCCCCTCTCCTTAACCATGTTCAGAATGCAACCAAGTGCAAGTTTTAACCCATTTCTGCAAGTAGCTAACTCATCTGAATAGGGACAAAACGACGCAATATGACGTTATTTGGTACTGCATGCCAGAAGTGACAAGTGACCAACAATCACAGAGTTGAATTTCTTGTCCTCTCCATATCTACTGCATGGGCGGGCACCATCTTTGTGAAGCATTCAAGTCATTCGTGAAAGTGATTTGGGATGCACTGTATAGGATTGGGTAATGGAAGGAAATAAGATACAGTCCTGGGTACTTTGAATAGCAACTCTCTCGACTGAAGATTTTATTGTTCTGACTGTTCCATTCAACTTCTATAGTGCACCAGTCGAGCGTGTCATTTAGAAATTAGCTTGAGTATTGTGCATTGTGCCAAATTATGAACGAAATACATATGAATAGACCTAACAACATTGACCTGTCTTGCTACTGCGCAGCAACTAAAGCATGGAAATGACAGGGTCTATTGCCGTCATCGACTCAACTGTAATGGTGCGCGTTCTGTATCTCAGATGCATGGCGCTATCAAAAGTACACACCAGACGCATGGGAGCTATAAACTCTGGATTCGGGTAGTCTAGTTATTTTTTTGGATGTCCTTCCGTATCTACAGATCCTGCTATTTTAACCACACCCAAACTCAGTATCCTGTAGACACATAGAAGACATGCACACACAAACACACGCACAACTTGCACACTCACACACAAACTTGCACGGGTATTAAATAAAAAAAAACGACCATGGGGAAGGCTAGGCTTTTATAGCTTCTAAAATGCACCATCTCTCTTCGTATCCAAAGTGCCCTTCTGTCCGAGGTATCCCAATCCAAAGCAGGAGAACGAAAGGGTTAAAGCGCATTTCTATATATAGCATACCTTGCGTCACTTCCGTTTGTAAACGAAACGAACGACCTTGTGTGCCTAGTTGGTGTGTGCTCCCGAAAGTCTTACCAAGAACCGAAGGTTACGACTAAACACAACGCCTTTTGACTTTCTCTACACCGTTTTGGTACAAGTGCAAGTCGGAAAAGCTTCTGCGAGCCTGTTCTCACGTCTAGCCCATCATCCAGGTATTGCGATCCCACACTTACAC
Source organism: Ephydatia muelleri (assembly GCA_013339895.1). Lineage (NCBI taxonomy): Eukaryota > Metazoa > Porifera > Demospongiae > Spongillida > Spongillidae > Ephydatia > Ephydatia muelleri. The sequence continues at coordinate 3,338,080 of JABACO010000014.1, forward strand.
TCAGAAAAGAAGCACAAGTCATAGTTTCAGCCACCGAACCCGATAGAATGCTCCGTCTCCTTCAGAAAGGCTAAGATCCCCTTTCCCGAATATGTCCACGGAACTAAAGCGCCACCTCGACTCGCTCGGCTACTCGCATCCGCCAGTGGACGAGGAATTCAGGCGCTTCATGTACGTTGAGCGTCACAGGAACGGAGGTGCCCTCGTCCTCCACGCCTACCAGGGCGAGCTCGACGAACACATGGACACTCCCGACGCCCACACCCGCTTCGCGCGCGCCTTCCTGCAGGAAGCCTTTCGAGAAGAACCCAAAGGCGTGGCCACATACGTCATGGCCATCGTCCACGAGGCGGCCGCCTATCTCCCGGAGTTCGTCGGATACCTGGGCGAACGCCACGGGGACCTGGTGGTGAAGAGTGGGCACCTCCTTCGCAAGGCTGAGGTCCAGACCACCACTGCTGCTGAGTACGCTGCTAGAGTGAAGGACTCGTACAGCCATGGCACCTACAGGTGTGGCCCTCTGCTCCAGCTCAGCTTGGTAGGGCAGGTGGCTGAAGAGTCTGGACGCTACTTTCCTGAGTTCTTGGGTAAGGGTGTGAGGGGGATTAGGTATGGTTTGGGGAGGGGGAGGAGTAAAAGGTGTTGTCTCCTGTTCATTTGGGTCTGGGGACACGGTTAGTGGGTGGGTGTGTGTAATGGATGATGTGATGGTGATGAAGGATGGTGTGATGAGATTGAGGGACCGCTTGATGATGACATATCACACCCACTTTGCTGTAAGAAATTCCCACTCTCACACAGCAAACACAGAGAACCTCCCTCACACCACCCTCCTTCCTCCCACCCTCCCTCCCACCCACCCACCCACCCACCCACCTTTCCAAACAGATTTTAGCACTTGTGACAAGAATTGCTTTAGTCAATTTGATCCACACATCACCTGTTGTGCCGGTGTGTAGGTGTGTGAGGTGTGTAGGTGTGTGAGGTGTGTAGGTGTGTGAGGTGTGTAGGTGTGTGAGGTGTGTAGGTGTGTGAGCGGTGTGTTTGCTGTGAGTATTTCTTATAGCAAAGTGGTTGTGTTATGTGTCCTGTCACTTCCAGCCTGTCTGGGTACAGAAAGTAAGTGCAGTCCATTGTCACCCAAACTGTATATGATATGTCTTGCGTGCATGCGAAAAGTGTGTCTACTTGTGTGTGTGTGTGTGTGTGTGTCTGTGTGTGATAGTACTTAGTTTACAAACTAACACATTCCTCTGGGTCAAGTGGTTGTAGCTACACAGCTGAATAAAGGTGTGTTGAAACCCTTTTCCTGCACTCACTAAATCCAGCGCAGAGAGAGGGAAGAGGAGAGGGTGGGAGGGAGGGAGGGTGAGAGATAAAATTACAACATTCTACTGAAAGCGCAGCGCATATAACATATACAAGCATTGCAATGTGATGTGTCGGGAGATGTGTGTGGCCCCGTAAGTGGTGTCTGTTCATGCCCACTTCCTCCTCCTCCCAGACCTCCTTGAGCGCTGCCCCTTCCTTGCCCTCACACTCCCCTGGGGACCACTCTGCAGTCTCGGCCTGGCCCAGCGCAACGTGAGCGACGATGGTCCCATCCTGTGGGTGCGGCCTGGAGAGCAGATGATCCCCACTGGTGAGCTGGGCCCCACCCCCAAGAAGAAGAGGAACACGTATGTTTTAATCGTTTCAGGGGGGGGGGGGGGGGGGGTTCTTCCTAATGTATTGCTTACAAAAAATGGTTGTAGACGACCTCATGTGTGTAGAGTGCTTTTTCTCATACCTGTGTATGCACACACACCTGTGACATACTGGTATTTGCGTACTTGCATGCCATATGCATGCGCATGCAAGTAAATAATTCGCACACAACTGATGTGCCTGTGCTTATGCACTCCTCACACACTCGCATGCACACGTAAATGTACATGCACACTCTCACACGCACACACCTCCACTCACACATGCACTAACACCTCTACTCACACATGCACAAATACACCTACACTCACACCACCTCCACGCACACACTCCACTCACACCTCCATTCACACACACCTCCACTCACACACACCTCCACTCACACATTCACACCTCTACTCACACACCTACACTCACACAACATCCACTCACACACACCTCCACTCACACACCTCTACTCACACACCTCCACTCACACACCTCTACTCACTCACCTCCACTCACACACACAGAGGTGCAGCTGAGCTTCAGAGCTTGTATGGCTCCAGGACCAACGAGAGACGGGAGACACTGTTCGAAGACCGCACCCACTGCCATGCTGATCACGTGGTGTTTGGTTCCAAGAGGGAGACCACTGCAGCCGTAGGAGTGCTCAAGGCTGTGGGGTTCTGTGAGGAGAGGTAGGGAGTGGGAGAGGGGTGGGAGGGAGAGGGTAGGTGGGAGAGGGTAGGTGGGGAGAGGGAGAGGGTAAGTGGGAGAGGGAGAGGTTGGTAGGGAGCGGGAGCTCTAAGAAGGTGGAATCTAATTGTTTGCTATACCCTGTGTGTGTGTGTGTGTGTGTGTGTGTGTGTGTGTGTGTGCACGGCCTTGTGTTTCTACACGCTGCAAGCATTTATGTATGCAAATACATGTATACACAACATTTGTAATGTTTAACTGCACAGCAGAAGAGAGTGGGTATGGGGAGGAGGGAGTGGGTGTGAGGAGGGGGAATGGTGTGGGGAGGAGGGGTATGGGGAGGAGGGAGTGGTTTGGGAGGAGTGGTTATGGGGAGGAGGGAGTGGGTGTGGGGAGGAGGGAGTGGGTTTGGGGAGGAGGGAGTGGCTGAGGAGAGAGAAGATATGGTGGGATGTAGGGAGGGAGATGTAGGGAGGGAGATGTAGGGAGGGAGATGTAGGGAGGGAGATGTAGGGAGGGAGATGTAGGGAGGGAGGAGATGTAGGGAGGGAGATGTAGGGAGGGAGATGTAGGGAGGGAGGAGATGTAGGGAGGGAGATGTAGAGAGGGAGGAGATGTAGGGAGGGTGGAGATGTAGGGAGGGAGATGTAGGGAGGGAAATGTAGGGAGGGGATGTAGGGAGGGAGATGTAGGGAGGGGATGTAGGGAGGGAAATGTAGGGAGGGGATGTAGGGAGGGAAATGTAGAAAGGGGATGTAGGGAGGGAGATGTAGGGAGGGAAATGTAGGGAGGGGAAGTAGGGAGGGAGATGTAGGGAGGGAAATGTAGGGAGGGAGATGTAGGGAGGGAAATGTAGGGAGGGGATGTAGGGAGGGAAATGTAGGGGGGGGATGTAGGGAGGGGATGTAGGGAGGGGATGTAGGGAGGGGATGTAGGGAGGGAGGAAATGTAGGGAGGGGATGTAGGGAGGGAGATGAGGGAGGGAGGAGATGTAGGGAGGGAGATGTAGGGAGGGAGATGTAGGGAGGGAGGTGATGTAGGGAGGGAAATGTAGGGAGGGAGATGTAGGGAGGGAGATGTAGGGAGGGAGGAGATGTAGGGAGGGGGAGGTGATGTAGGGAGGGAAATGTAGGGAGGGAGATGTGTAGGGAGGGAGGTGATGTAGGGAGGGGATGTAGGGAGGGAGGAGATGTAGGGAGTGGATGTAGGGAGGGAGGTGATGTAGGGAGGGATGTAGGGAGGGAGGTGATGTAGGGAGGGGGTAGGGAGGGAGGGGGTGATGTAGGGAGGGGATGTAGGGGGGAGGAGATGTAGGGAGGGAGGAGATGTAGGGAGGGAGGAGATGTAGGGAGGGGATGTAGGAGGGGGTGATGTAGGGAGGGAGGGTGATGTAGGAGGGAGGTGATGTAGGGAGGGAGGTGATGTAGGGAGGGATGTAGGGAGGGAGGTGATGTAGGGAGGGGATGTAGGGAGGGAGATGTAGGGAGGGAGAAGATGTAGGGAGGGGATGTAGGGAGGGAGGTGATGTAGGGAGGGAGATGTAGGGAGGGAGATGTAGGGAGGGAGGTGATGTAGGGAGGGGATGTAGGGAGGGAGGGAGGGGATGTAGGGAGGGAGGTGATGTAGGGAGGGAGATGTAGGGAGGAGGAGATGTAGGGAGGGGAGATGTAGGGATGGAGATGTAGGAGGGGAGATGTATGGAGGGAGATGTAGGGAGGGAGATGTAGGGAGGGAGGAGATGTAGGGAGGGAAATGTAGGGAGGGGATGTAGGGAGGGAAATGTAGGGAGGGGATGTAGGGAGGGGATGTAGGGAGGGGTGTAGGGAGGGATGTAGGGAGGGGATGTAGGGAGGGAGGAAATGTAGGGAGGGGATGGAGGGGAGGAGATGTAGGGAGGGAGATGTAGGGAGGGAGGTGATGTAGGGAGGGAGGTGATGTAGGGAGGGAAATGTAGGGAGGGAGATGTAGAGGGAGATGTAGGGATGTAGGGAGGGAGGTGATGTAGGGAGGGAAATGTAGGGAGGGAGATGTAGGGAGGGAGGTGATGTAGGGAGGGGATGTAGGGAGGGAGGAGATGTAGGGAGTGGATGTAGGGAGGGAGGTGATGTAGGGAGGGATGTAGGGAGGGAGGTGATGTAGGGGGGGATGTAGGGAGGGAGGGAGGTGATGTAGGGAGGGAATGTAGGGAGGGAGATGTAGGGAGGGAGGTGATGTAGGGAGGGGATGTAGGGAGGGAGGAGATGTAGGGAGTGGATGTAGGGAGGGAGGTGATGTAGGGAGGGATGTAGGGAGGGAGGTGATGTAGGGAGGGGGTGTGTAGGGAGGGAGGGTGATGAGGGAGGGGATGTAGGGAGGGAGGAGATGTAGGGAGGGAGGGATGTAGGGAGGGAGGGAGATGTAGGGAGGGAGGAGATGTAGGGAGGGAGGAGATGTAGGGAGGGAGGAGATGTAGGGAGGGGATGTAGGGAGGGAGGTGATGTAGGGAGGGAGGTGATGTAGGGAGGGAGGTGATGTAGGGAGGGAGGTGATGTAGGGAGGGATGTAGGGAGGGAGGTGATGTAGGGAGGGGATGTAGGGAGGGAGATGTAGGGAGGGGGAAGATGTAGGGAGGGGATGTAGGGAGGGAGGTGATGTAGGGAGGGAGATGTAGGGAGGGAGATGTAGGGAGGGATGTAGGGAGGGAGGTGATGTAGGGGGGAGGTGATGTAGGGAGGGAGATGTAGGGAGGGAGGAGATGTAGGGAGGGAGATGTAGGGATGGAGATGTAGGGAGGGAGATGTATGGAGGGAGATGTAGGGAGGGAGATGTAGGGAGGGGAGGAGATGTAGGGAGGAAGATGTAGGGAGGGAGGAGATGTAGGAGGGAGATGTAGGGAGGGGGAGGATGTTCAGGTATGCTATTGTGGAGTACAACAGTTCAGATTCAATCTGAGACAATAGTGAGTGTTTGGGTGGTGGTGACAGAGCACCTGACATTAATGAATGATGGGAATGTAGCAATCACGCAATGAATGTAGCCTTGGCTCAGATGCAGCTGATAATCATTGCGGGTGGTGTGGGTGTGAGTGTGAATGTCCAATGTGTAGTGTAAACTAACTGGAGGCACATTATTATGGTACATGTAGCTTGATATGTTGGTTGTCTCTGAGTGTGGGATCTGGCTGGCAGCCACCCTTGTATGGTACAGCTAGGCCAGATGTAGTCAGCCTCTATCTGCCACTGGCCATTATGGAAACTCAGGTGTGCTTCCAATCACATGCCCGCACATGTACAAGTCTGTGCACCTATGACCAGCCGCTTGCAGTCACTTCTAGACCATCAGACAAAGCTATTGTGAGATCAGAGATGTGTGTGAGTGGTGGAGAGGGGAGGGGCAGGGGATCAGGAATGAATATGAATAAAATTTGTGGATTACTAACTAACTATTATTGGTATTAGATTACTGTGTGGATGTAATGTTACCTGATAGTAGAACTGTTGGTATTGGCAACTGAAACGGTGACCTTTAACCTTATTGCTACAGTTGGGACAAGTCCATTGTGGTCGAAGTGTTTTTAATGTAACACCCAACAGTGATTTGATTTCAAGAGGGACAAGAGAACCTCAGGTGCTATGTGTATGCTGTACAGCACCTTTGAAGGGAAGGATGCACCAAACTCTTTCTCTTTGTCATATTGTGAAGCACATTTCCCTTAGCCTCATAAACAGGTCTGCCTTCTAATTAGCACGTGCCCATATAAGGAGTGTCACATCCTCTTCCCATTTATGTTTCATTCTGCTATATTTCAAATGTGGAATCAGGATTGGGGGGGGGGGCAATACCCAACATGTGACAGAGTGTGGCTGTGACTTAAGTCCTTATTGCATCATTTTTGCTTCTGCAGGAGTGGGGACAGAGAAACTAAGGATGTGGTGTGTTTTCACGCTGGGGACTTCAAGACAGTGGCCCACAGCTGCAGCTGGATCTGTTCGAACCTCCCATGTCCCAGGTAAAGGCAACTGCCTCGTCCCCATTGCCCCATACTGCTGTCCATACTAGAACCATCACACACCACTACACTATCACTCTCCATACCACCTACTCCATCACTCTCCCACCACCTACTCCATCACTCCACAACACTACTCATCACTCCATACCACCTACTCCATCACTCCTACCACCTACTCCATCACTCCACACCACCTACTCCATCACTCCACACCACCTACTCCATCACTCTCCACACCACCTACTCCATCAACTCCAACACACTATCAATCTCCCAACAACCTACTCCATCCTCTCCATACATATCATCAATCCACACACTATCATCACTCCACAGATACCACCTATCCATCCACTCTCCACACCACCTACTCCATCACTCTCACACCACCTACTCCATCACTCCACACCACCCTCCATCACTCCACACCACCTACTCATCACTCCACACCACCTACCCAT
>JABACO010000014.1:3345016-3407516 GCA_013339895.1 Ephydatia muelleri
GGTGTGGCTTTTAGTGTTTCAAGTTTAAATATTTGCCAATAACACACAAATCAAATTTCGAACTATTCTTTCATGGGAATATGTATTTAGAAATACTCCAATTAATTAAAAGTTGTCGCACATAATTAGCTGCATGCGTATGAAAAGATGATATTACTACATGTACATGTCATTGTTTATGTACATGTATCTCACGCCTTGAACTGGTACATCAGGTCGTGTTCGGAGGATCCTCCCACCAACATTAATCGTCTCGCGTTTGTCAGTTTTACGCGAAGTAGCAGTTCCCTTTTGTACATTCAAAAAAGCTGCTTTGAGAACGGATATATTATTATAGAGCATGCTTGGGTGCACAGCTCGAAGTCGGAAGCAGCTTGGGTCATGGCAATCGCATCCTGCTGATATCTCTCCCTAACTGGTTGGGTAAGCCTGCTGATCATCAAGTAGCGTGTGCGATCAGCAGCAATGAAGGCAACAAAGAGAAAGCACCACAGAGTTAGGCTGCATGGGTTTGCATCCCTCTGGTGGTAGAATCTTATGGATGTTGGGGACTAGAATTCGAAGAGCTCTAGGCTTACTGGAAAACTGGCGACTGCAGATGTCATGAAATATTTGGTCCGGGTCAAAATTTGGTCCGGCCGGACAAAATATGCCAGCATATTTGGTCCGCCCCCGCCACAAACGGTCCTACTCGAAGCGCATGCGTTTAGAAGTGTGAAAGCACGGGTAACTGCATCAGAAACTGCTAGAGAGATGTGTGCGGATGAAAACGAAGATCTGGTCGAAAAGGCATGTCTTTACTTGTTTGATGGGAGGCATCCTGAGGGTAGTAGTACCAGCAACGAAAAAAAGAGTCATTAGAAGAAAGGCTGCAACACTTACTTTGAGAGATGAAGAGGTCTTCTACAAAAAGAATTCGACTGGGCAAAAGGTAAATATATACATTGCGCGCTCTGTATGGCATCCATGCATCGATGACTTCGATCAAACAGGAGGTATTTGAAGTCAGATACGTTCGCAGCAGCGAGGAAAGGTGCCGCATCTTGAAGGCATGCCATGTGGATCTAACATCTGGGCACATGGGTGTCAAGCCTACTTCCCATCGCGTTTTGGAGCGTTTTTTTTGAAAGGTGTAACAAAGGATATACATGTAGAAATTATGGTAATTGAATAATATATATGTTTCTTACACAGAGATCTACCCTGTGACCTCTGTCAAAAGAATAGCCAGAAACTGTCCATTGCAACACCAGAATTGTTTCCAGTTCCAGTCTATTCACCCTGGCATCACGTGGGCATTGATTTTGTTGGCCTAATTTCACCTAAGACCACCTCAGGAATATTCTTACCCTATGTGATTATTTCACAAAATGGGTAGAAGCTGTTGCTCTTCCAACCAAAAAAGCATCAGGAATGCTAGCTCACTCTTTAAAGTATATATGTGATGTTAATTATATATTCATTTTCCCAATACTTGTGTACTTACTAGTTATTTATTAAGATGGGGCTACCTGCTGTGATCACTACCGACCAAGGAAGTGAATTCAAGAAACCAGCTCAATGATGAAATGATGAAGATTCTGAACGTAAGGCACCATCTGATAACTGCATATCTCTCAGGTAGACAAAATCAAGAGGGTGGGGGGAAGTAGTACTTAGAATATCAGTAGAAATAAGCAATTCAGGCCTTTTGAGATCAATTAACACCACACACTATTTCATTAAAGATCTTTGTGTCTAATGTTTGGGAGTTGAGTAAAACAATATCAGCAGCTTTTAGACATTTTAATTTTGGTGTGTACATAACTAATCACTAACACATAATTCTACTGATAAAATTTTAACTAAATCTAGAGTGTGTTTTAAAATCAGCTGTAATTAAAATATAAACTGGTTATTAATGCTAAAATTCCTATCAAAAGGAGACATGCTGATAGATAATTATTTTATTAAGAAATAGTCAAAATGAAAACATTGATTCAAACTTCAAAACTCCTAAATAATTGAAATCAAAAAATCATTACTTCAAATGTTGATAACTAATTGGTTTGAATTTATTAGTCTACAGTATAGATTGCTTAAAACTCTGAAACTTAATTTAGTAATCTAATATGATGTCAGGAAGTATTCATTGTTGTTAGTTATTTTTAATTTGTTTGATATTAATAAATACATGTAAACTTGGTTTTTTTGGGCATGCACAATAGTAGAATGTTTATTGCTTCATGTCTACAGAGCAATGGGTTAATTGAGAGATTTAATCAGTCTCTACAAAATATGCTTTGCGAGTACATACAAGAAAAGAAGGAGAAATGGGATGATTATTTGGACACTTGCTCATTTGCTTACAACACTTCAAAACATGAATCAACAAATTTACTCCATTTGAGATTATGTTTTCTTCTTGACATTGATGCTGGTGTACATCAAGGGCCATGCAATGAAGCTGAAATTACCAATTGTTCTCAGGAAACTGAAATTTAGCAGAAAGAGTCACAGCACAAAGCTTTACTGGAGGAAGTGCAGAAAAACATTATTTCTGCTCAGAAGAAACAGAAGGAGCAGTATGATAAGAAACACAGTAAGGCTGTCTTTTACAGTGTAGGTACACAAGTCCTGAAGATAGACTTCAGAAAGAAAAAAAGATAAGGAGGCAAACTACATTTCCCATGGGTTGGACCTTATTTGATCACTAAGAGTCTAGGAAAAGGTTTTTATGAGCTACAATCATGTGGATAAGGTCGTGTTACCACAATTCCAAGAGTTAGCCATGTTCATATTAAAGTGTACAAGTCATTGTCCTGTTCACCTTCAAGAAGACTTCAGTCACCATCAACTCCATCTCTGGCAGAGATTCACCTCCATTAGGTGCTTCTCCCTCATGATCAGCTGTGTCTCTGTCACCTACAAAGGATGAGACAACATTAGCTCTTTCTCCTACTGCAAAGGATTCAGCATCTGCTGTACTGCAAGAAAGTAATCACACAGGTGAACTTCAGTATTCATCCCTACTCTCAGAGAAGCCAAAGCTTCTGATACCTACGCCAGATTTTTTCCTAGGGGAGATGGGACTAGATCCAAACGACTAAACTGATGCGACAAAAAACAGTAAAAAGATGACTGTACCATGTCGACCAGCAATTGAAGTTGAAAGCTACGTTCCTCTGGCTCAAGATAAAGTCCAACAGGGTAACCAGGGTTGACAACAGAAGATATAAAAATGATTACAAGTGGTGGGTGGCTAAGTGGTGAGATTGTAGAGAAACCACTGAAATCAACGTATCCTAATATATACAAGGGCTTCAAGAGGTTGCACTGGGTATGGTCTTGTCATATAGCATTGCAAAAAGTGAGTTCATTCAGATTATGAACACTGGAAAACACCATTGGGTAACAGTTTCAAACATCAACTGCAATGATGAAGAAATACATGTCTATGACTGTGCATCAGGTAGTCCAACTAGTTCTCTATATTAACCGGTTATATACGCAAATTTGCGCACTCAGCCCTGGACGTTTATAGCATGACATTGCCAGTGGTTATTGTGTGTATAGAGACGGCCGTAAACGAATGATTGTTACCAACAGGGTCTATGCAAATGTTAAATAGCTACATCTTACAGTCTTCATGTACGGGAGGGATGCAGCGCATGGTAAGGTCTTCCAACCTGATACTGCACACTCAGCGCACATACACGGCTATCAACACACACTATGTACGTACATTCAGCGTTTGCTACCAACGCATCCTTAAGTATACTCAGCGTACAATCATATATGCACCCACACACAACACAAAGTCAGCTATACGTGCTACCACATAACTACATACATGTACGTATTGCTCAATCAGAGACATTATATACTGATCATCTCTGGCTCGAAAGAGTTGCGTCAATCACAACCACTGCATAACGAAACCTCACAAGATCACAAAAATAGTCTCTCCGAAATATTCCACGCCATGCATGCGGTATATACAGTACGAACGTATTCTGATACCATGCATGAAAAATGATAAACATGTTACAATTCCGCGTATAATCGGTTCAACCAGATTGCAAGCATTGTTTGCACTCCCAAAGGCATTTATCAAACTTATCTACATCGATGTGGAAATGCAGCAAGGTTGTGATGACTGTGGGCTATTTGCAATAGCATTTGCTACTTCGTTGGCTTGAGAACAACCAGGTAGCTTCTTCTATGAACAAAAGGCAATGAGGAAGCACTTAATTGAAAGCAAAATATTACTGCATTTCCAATACAAAAGATAAGACGCCATGGATCCAAAGTGAGGAACTCAGCAGATATACCATTACATTGTGTTTGCCGATTGCCAAAATTAGACTGAAGGAATTAAAATGATTGAGTGTAGTTATTGTGGAACATGGTATCATATTGACTTATGTGTGTCAGTATCTGCAACAACTACATACAAAGTGCATGTAGGCTTGTGTGAGATGTAAAAGTTGGACTGATAATTAGTGTTGTTTCTTTGTCAATGATTGTCAATGATTTAGACTAAGTGTGCTTGTCCAATTAATTGTGTTATCATGTTTTCAGTCACGTTTATGAAGAAATGCATGCAAATATTTATTTTTAAATTGGAAACATTTCGTCTCGGACCAAATGTCGTTGCCACATTTGGTCCGGGACCAAATATAGCAGCCATATTTGGTCCTTCCAGACACAATATGGATGCGATATTTGGTCCTCGGGCGGACATAATATTGCATGGTGGGACCGAATATGGCAGCCGCATTCTGTCCGGTAGGACCAAATATGGCAGCCATATTAGGTTCCGGGCCAAATTTGGCTGCCATAATCGGTCCGCCGGACAATTTTTAGGTAGGACATTTGTGCCGTGACAGTATCATATGGAATGTGAGCTATCCATTCCACAAAGAGCAGTGAAGTCAAACGGCAAGTGTGGTTCTGCAGAAATAGCGTAGGCTGAAATGAAGTTAAAACATACCCACAACCTATTGTTGTATTCATTGTCATAATCCCAACTTTTTTTTGTCTATACGTTAGTACATACTGTTACATAGGATATTTTGGCAGAGTAGGATAATATTTGGCAGCAAAGATTTATCCTAGGATAGATTTTGGCGGATTATTTTTACCACACGGGATGAAATTTGGCAGCAAAAATTTATCCTACATGTAGGATCAATTTTTAGTAGGATAATTTTTGCCGTGACAGACCCCACGGCGGGGGCGGGATTAGCCTCCCTCATCACCGAACCGGCTAAACCGACGAACCAGATCCAGCAAGGCCAACCACCGCTAGGCTCGCAATCATTCGACCCGGCGTCGAGATTCCCGGCGCGAAGATCGTGACACGAATCGAGTATCTCGAATTCGTAGAGAACTGTTGCAAGACGCGTGGGCTGCCGAAGCGACAGAGTCGAACCCGCTGTTCAAACCACACGGGCGGAGAGCACCAGTATCGAACATTTTAGTGTGGGCGGAGTGCTTCTAGGGGATGGCAGCCATCCTGTCTAAGAAATACCCAACGAAAGCCCCAGAACTATTCGCCTACTCACATATAGGATATTTCATGCAGCTCGGAATTACGAGGGCCACGCGTGGGTAGCCTACGATACAGTTTATAGGGGTCAGGTGGCATCCAGACGCTGATCCCAGGACGATCAGGCGTTATACAACGAGGCCTTCGCGGGACGGGTCAAACTGAGCGCGAGATGCAAACACTGCCTAAGCGAGCACCACGCCGTAGAGACATGCCCGGACCTACCTGTACTGCGTTCGCCTTGCCGCTAATGCCCGCGACCTTAGCGAACGCACCCGCAGCGACAGCCACCGCCTCCCAGTTCCGCCCGACCCTACCTCTCAGTGGAGAGATCTGCCGGAAATTTAACTCTCTGAACGCCAAGTGCATTCATACATGCGAGAATCATCTGCCTCACCATTCATGCAGTGCTGTGTGTTATGTTGTGTTGATCAAAATCACTTTGAATACCATTGTAGATGCATGCATCACTGTGCCAATTAAATGTTTTCCGACCGTGTAGAATGCGTGTATGCACTCTGCTTACACGTGTTTAACTCTTGCGGTAAACACGGTGTATACAGCAGTGGATAACTAGTGGAAGGAGACTGTCTTACACTCTAGTGTATAACTTATGGATAACAACTGTGTATAACGCCGTGTATGGAGATGATAACAAGCGTACAACAAGCGTGTTTAGAGTGAATGCAACACGAAACTATCTCTGTATAACTCCGCATATTTATGACGCGTTGTGACGATCGCATATTCTTTTTTTATTTTTATTATAGTAGGAAAAGAAAATTAATCAATCAAAACGTGTATGCAGGTACATGTAAATACAGTGCATGAGCACATGATCTGAGATGCCACCAAATTAAAGTCTCAGTGTTCGCGGCTAGGATTTCACCATGCAGGCTTGCAAACCAGCCGGGGCCTGTAACTGGAGAAGAGATCCATCAATCCTTTCTTTCCTGGCCACTTTCCATGTGTCTGTTCCCCGTCTATCCAGCTCATCCATCCAATTGTGTATTCTTCCGATCTCCAGCTAGGCCGTCTTCTTTCTATTTTCCATCACCCGTAGTTTCTTCCTCCGACATCATGCCAATTGCAATGCACTTCCATGCCTCCATTTCTTCATTTGTAAGGACTTTACTGCGGCGCTCCCAAAGCTAGTTAATGACACTACATTCGTAACGCTATGATTTTATCACAACGTACCCTTTGCTGCCTTGCTCGCGCGCTTATTCGTCTTTGGCTAGCTATTTGAATAAATCAACAAATGAATGAATTGGAATAGAACATGTGACTTACACTGTACTTCTATTCCTGATGAAGTCTTACAAACTCCTTCGTTGTGGGGACTTTCCAACTATATGCATGTGAATAAAACTTTTAGCAGAATTTACAAAAGCATGCTTGGCTTACGGCTCTTCGGTTCTGAGTCAGTTGTGAACCTTCATCGAAAGATTTTAAAAGTTTGTGTACACTGCTCTACTTGATTGAAAGCATGCATGCATTGAGCAAATGAATGACTGCTAATTTAGCTTGGCAAACCTGAAGACACAACGGAGTACGTCTTTTCCTTTTTGCAGGCTCTGCTGGGGCCTCTGATACAAGTCCCTTTATCAGCCTCTAACGCCTGGTGTTCTACTACCGCGAGAGATGACAGATCTTGGTGACGCGAGGTCATCATTATAAGGAAGTGCTTATATTTACTGGTACCACACACCGTGACACACACACACACACACACACACACACACACATGCACACACGCACACACACACGGCACACAACACGCACACACACCGGCACACACACACACACACACGCACACACACACAGACACGCACACTCACTATCTGCGGAGGGTATTCTTGCGGAGGTGTTACTTCACTCGTTTCTATTGAATATTAGAACACATGCAACATTGTATTCCATCACGTGTAACATACTTATGTGACAAATTCGAGACGAAGATCTTCCAGCTGATCCGTAAAACGATTCAGCATTTTGCAGGCCTATCTCAGGTGAAACTTCATTGGAGTCGACGAAACTGTTAGGACCAGATATAATGATCTTCTTGGTGAATACCTGTCCATCAAAAGACTCGAGCAGTCGATTTTCAATGAATCATACTCCGCAGCTGCCCATCCATGCGCACGTGCATTTCGTCATAATTTTCAAATTTCTATTTTCACATCAGCTTTTATTTTTACCCTCGTACAAAACATGGAAGGACCAAATAAGCGATAAGATGCTGGATGTGTCAACAAGACTTGTCACGATCTGTCTATTACAGGCATATGCGACGAAATGGATGTTCCGCTTTGGTCAGAATGCCGAAAGGAATGTCATACGACAAAGAATACTAATACGTCACAAGAAAGAAATATCTTCAGCGTTGATATGGAAGAAGAGAGCAGCGATATGGATAAGGTATAAATTTAAATATGTATGGTGATAAAATTAATGCAGTATTTGCATCAAACCATCATGCAATTCTTTCGAAGTGTTATGAAAGGTATTTAAATGACACAGTACTTACTGCTTTGTCGGCTGTGTATCACATACTATATCCCAATAAACCAATTTGAGCAGCCAGTTTCTCGCCGACATTTGATATTGAAATACACCAAGAATGTTTTTCAGCAAAATCAAAATCTCAACGTTCTGCAGTGGTTATGGCATCCTGGTATGATTCTGATGGGAAAGTCAACCTGCACACTACTGCATCATACATATTTGGAATTGTGCAGTATTTCTTGAAGCATGCATATCGTATTGATGTTTCGGACGAACCCAGCATGAAAAATACTGACCACTTGTTTGCTAACGTTGCTTGACGGCAAAAGTCAGCAATGCAATCACGTTTGCAGTTGTGTCGTGTGACCATGCCCATTCCCGGCATAACGACAAGTTAATTTCTCGGTTATACGCCTTAGGATATACAAAGCTTATCCAGGTTGAATGCGGTCGTTATACGAAAAGTGTAAGCACGCAATCCACACCTCGGTGTATAACATGCGTAAGTAGACTGAAACGCTTGTTATACATCTAGAGCAACGCGCGTTATACACCATAGGATAACACGTGTACTTCGAGCGACTACACAAGTTATACATCAAATGTATGCGCAGCATGTACACACACGCGTACAACACGTGTATAACGGGCGGATACACCTTGTGGATAATTTCAGTTTGGCATGGTGATGGAAGTACAATACTGACATGCATGTAACCCCATAGTCATACAAATATGTGGTCCTGGTGTAAGCAATTTTGTGTGCTCATTATAACCCGCTGGCATCTTTTGTTGCAATAACCCATAATACGAACTGGCAAAAGGTTGGGGGGGGGGGGGGGGAACAAGTATGACATAACACTGATCTGGGCTACGCATTCTTGTTCTTGGAGTATGATGCATTAGTGAAGTCAAGTCATCAAGTCAAGTCAAGTCAAGTCATCTGAATAATGGAGTTCTTTAGCCAGTGTGAGAGGAAACATAATTACTTTGTTCATGTACTTATAAGATTACAAGTGCAGCAAGCATTTGCATGCATCATAAAGTTGTGACTGATCAACACATTTTTTGAATGGAGTAATGGTTGTGTGTGCATGCATGCATATACGCACTTGGCGTTCAATGAGTTAACACCAATCGGCCTTTACCGGCAATGTAGGCATACCCACGCCTGCAGTGTGTGCTCTGGCCCACACCCGGCGCTAGCATGTCCGACGTACCGGCAAGACCCATACCCACGCAGGGATGTAAAGGCCGGCATACACGGGTCGACTTCCTGCCGATTTGTCGCATGCAACTAGTCGATTGTGGCTATAATTGGCTGATGAATATAGTTACGCACGTGGTATTTCATAACTGTGAAAAGTCACGCGACAATATGGATGTCGCCATGGGTAGTTCTGTGTGTTCGGCTATTTTAATCGCCCTGATTATAAGGAAGCGACAGCGAAGGAAGGAAGAGAACTATATGGGTTAGGGAATGGATAAGAAGTAGATATAAATATGGAGCATACCACCAACTGATGCGAGAGTTACGTGCTATTGACGTGTCCAGTTACCAAAACTTTGTTAGAATGAATGCCGCTACATTCGAGACCCTCCTAAACATGGTTGCACCCTTGATTTTTCGCAAAGACACCAACATGCGTGAAGCTATTCCTCCAGGCGAACGTTTAGCGTTAACGTTGCGTTTCCTTGCTACAGGTGAGGATTTATTAGAAATGTGTGTTAGGCCTGTTTCCTTGTTTACTTCAATTATGCAGGATCTAAACTGTATTTGTTTTGTCATTGTTGTACCTGTGCTTACTTCTTGTAGGTGAAAGTTACAGAAGTCTGAGTTACTTGTATCGCATCCCAGCTCAGACCATTGGACAGATAGTACCTGATGTGTGTGATGCCATTGTGCAGGTACTGCAAGAATTCTTGAAGGTAAATATGTTTAACAGAAACAGCCTGTAAAATAGTGTATGCAGGTATATTGCCGGCTCTTCTAGTTGTTATATACAGTATACTGGACAACGACAACATGTGTGTGCACATATACATGCAGCCCATGGATTGCATCACATATACTTGATATTGAATAGAATAGAAAATAACAAGCATACGGAACAATCAAAACAGAGATTACAAGAGGCCTACATGTATGCAGATTTCAACTATATGATGCATAAATGAAGACAAGTTTATGGATCATGCATGAGCAACATAGTCTTGCATTCTGTTGGGTGTAAAGGCAGGGTTTACAGTTGTACTGCCAGGGAAAAAAATGAGGCGGTTTTGATTGTGGTGGTGCACACTGAGCAGAAATAATGATATTCTAAATCTGAAGTTTGGCCCAATTTAAAGCTTGTGGATTTGAAACATTTCTCAGCTCAGATACAATGTATTCACCGAATTTGTCTAGCCCATCCTTTTCCTTTTCAGGAATTATGGAGGCATTTTTAGTCGTGCTTTGCAATGAATCCAAGCAGTGTATAGCTTTTTTCATAAGAGCATTTTCTTCCTGGATGTTTTTTGGGACTTGCTGACTCGTCCAGTGTTGGGCTTTACTTCTTTCCGAACTTGTTGTGACTGTTGCTCAGGGAATTGAAAGCTTTGCTTGGATGACATAGGTTGCTCTTTACTTCTTTCCGAACTTGTTGTGACTGTTGCTCAGGGAATTGAAAGCTTTGCTTGGATGACATAGGTTGCTCTTTACTTCTTTCCGAACTTGTTGTGACTGTTGCTCAGGGAATTGAAAGCTTGCTTGGATGACATAGGTTGCTCCTTTGCTTGGGTGATAAGCACTGTAGTATCATCTGATGACTGATGGTCTCAGATGATTGCATACTATCTGAAGATGCATGGAGAAATCTTGTGGTACATCAATGATGATGTGGATTGCTCATTCTCTTCTTCACCATCTACATTGTTCATTTCATCATCTACAGTGTGCTCCTTTAAAAACAGGGAATGTACTACACCAAATGAACACGTTATTACAATGATAGTTTTATATTTTTTTAATCATACAAAATATGCATGATTTTATTTCCATGCCGTTGTTAAGCTTGCTTTTCTAACATTTAGGTTCCCAGAACTGAAAAAGAATGGATTCATGTATCAGAGCAATTTAAAGACAAGTGGAATTTCACAATTGTTTAGGGGCTCTGGATGGAAAACATATCAAACTTCGACAACCCTATCAACAGTGGTTCCTTTTATTTCAATTATAAACACTTTTATAGTGTTGTCCTTATGGGTCTGGTGGATGCAAACTACAAATTCCTGTACGTAGGACATAGGGTGCAATGGAAGAGTATCAGATGGAGGAGTTTTTAAGAACTGTTCATTATGGAAAGCACTTGAAAAAAGAGATCTGAATATTCCGAATCCAAGACCATTACCTGGTTCTACCACACCTATACCTTTTATAATTGTGGCTGATGATGCTTTCCTCTCAAGTCAAATATAATGAAACCATATGGTCAAGCTAATTTGGATATTAAAAAAGGATTATTTCAACTATCGTCCTGAGCCGTGCCAGAAGGGTGGTAGAAAATGCTTTTGGCATTCTTGCAAATCGGTTTTAGGGTGTTCATGACAGGTTTTTGTCTTGATCCGCAAAAAGTGCAAATTATTGCAATGGCATGCTGCCGTCTGCATAACTTTTAATAAAGGATTTGAATGGATCACAGATGTCTATATACCTCCTGGAAGCTATGACACTGAGGATCCCATTACTCATGACATAATCAATGGTGAATGGAGAGACACCACAGCAATTATGGCAACCCATAGCAAGGCAAGGCCAGCAACAGACCCCCAGATGATGCAAAAGCTATTCGTGAAATACTAGTGGAGTATTATAATTCAAAGGATGGTGAAAGTACCATGGCAGTACAGTTTTATTTAAGATGAAACTCACCTCCATGTTTGAACACCCTTTCGAGGCATTGCAAATCATCCAAAAACTGCAACTTCGCATAATGACTCCATTTAGATTGATACACCTCATCTGCCCCTGTCCTGTTTTTCTTATTTTTACTTTTTGCTTCTCCCATGTGTACTGTGTTCTTAAATTCCTCAATTTTTTTATCAATTCATCTTCTGTATACATACATTGTAAAATGCATACATTATAATGGATATACAATTATACAACTGCTAGATTAATGTGCAAATAGCATGCTATACATACATAGATAACGTATTTTGCTACAGTGTAATCTTATACAACTAAGTAGGCAATATGCATGGCAGTAACAAGTTAGTTATCAATTGAATTGGTCCCTGACTCTGCAGAGCACAAAGGCAAACCCTCCCCCCCCCTCCGTGATAATGCCATAAGCCCAATCTGTATTTAATGATGCCGGCAATAGCCCTGTAAAATAGTACAACATGATGACAGTGACGCACTGTACCAGACCCTACAGTGACGCACAGTACCAGACCCTACAGTGTACCTGTCGCGTTTAAAGCGGTTGCTATTTCTTGAATAGCATTCCTCCGTTTTTCACGGTTGTGATATTCTTTCAGTGTGGTATTATACAAGCATTCCTTTGTTTCCAACAATCTCAATAAATGCTCTACCTTTGCGTTGGTCCAAACAAACGACTGCCATTTTGTTTAACAGTGCGGGTAGATCTCTTTGATGTTGTTGCGATTTGTCGTCGCAAAATAGGAAGGCTTTCTAACTTTTGGGCGACTAATCGACTTGTCGCTGTCGACAAATCGACTCGTATCATACACGAGTCGACCCAAACCACAAAATCCCACAATCGACTAGTTGCATGCGACTAATCGGCAGGAAGTCGACCCGTGTATGCCGGCCTTAAGACCGCCAGTATAGGAGGGGGGGTCCCTGTAATCATCTCAAAGGAGGGTCGCCTTCTATGGGCGGTTGCGTCACTCTGTTCTTTCGGGTTCTTCCGCTTTGGGCACAGAATTCAGGGGGCCCAGCCGAACTGGTATGGGGTGGTGACGTCACTTTCGATCACCCTTCACACCCGTCGATCTTGAAGGTACTAAGTGCGACCAATTCGAGAAGGGCGCGGACGTCTTCGTGGGACGGTCCAACAATGCCATCTGTCCGGTGTCAGCATGCCAGGCGTATATCAACACTCGAGGTTCCCAACCTGGATACTTATTTCAGGACAGAGGGCAAGCTCTCACTGAAACCCCGGTTCATCGCCGAAATGAAGAAAGCATTAGCAACGATAGGACTACACAAGGAGGACTACACAGGCCGCATCGGCGCTGCTACGACGGCGGCATCGGTGGGCATGGAGGATTCCACTATCCAGCTGCTGGGTATAGGTGGACCGTGGAACAGCGCGGCGTTCCTCGCGTATATATTAGGACACCGAGGGCCCAATTGGCCGCCGGTAACGACAAAGCTAGCAGGTCTACCGTAGCACATGAGGTGCAACCCGCTCCCCGGACGAGCTACGCGACTCCAGCTATGCGATGACGGTTAGCGAATACGGGTCTGTAGAGATGCATTACGTCATGATCGATACCCTGCATGGAATGAGTTTACTAGGATACAACCTTGGAGGGGTGTGTCTCGGTGCCCCTCGACTTTGGGGAGATGATCCACCTACCTCTCGACGTAAGAGGGGCGGATCCTCTCACACACCCCTCGGTCCGGCGCGGGGCCTGAGGGGCGCTACCCAGGCACCCGCCAAAATTAGTACAGGTTTACGACTCGCTGTCATAACCATGACGCCATAATCAGGGGAAAGAAATTAATGTGTGTTTTTTATGTAATATGTGTACGTGCATTTATTATTATCATACATATTGAATATCGTGCATGTTATTATCTTTCAGTATTAAAATAAAACGTTATATAAATACGTCCGATAACTAAGCAAATAACAGCTGAAATTATCATCATCTTGCGTTGAAGCGAAAATGTATATCACTGTAAAAAGGCCATTTTAAACAGCTCCGGCGTTGACAGTTTCAACTTCTTGGTAATAACGTCATCCGGAGTTAAGCCGTCCTTATTCTTTGGCTTTGTCCACCAATTAATAGAAGCACCCGTGAGCTTATCGTTCAGGCTGTTCACGTATAGGCTATTGATGGCTTGCCGGCCCGTGTTGAACTTCCGTCTTTCAGTGACAGAGTAAAAAATGCCTGGGGCCTCGACCCTGACCGTGTTTGTGACACCCTTGTGCGTACACGAGAACTCTTCTCCAATCAAAAGATCCACTCGCTTCCGTTCGGATGGTCTCTCACGTATGTGGCTGTTTCCGTTCGGGACGGGATCGACCAAGTCGAAATCCGAGACGCTTTCGTTGCTTTCAGCGTCCCCCGATCCTATCGACACATGGGTCGACACCGGGCTCGGACCGTCTAGCACCACGCTAGAGTAACCAAGTGATTTCATGAAACCCATCAGTCGGTCGCAGAGAGTCTCATTCCTGTCCTCGAACCAGTCTGGGGTGCTGTCGATGCGATCGTCTGCCAAGATGTGGTTGAGGGCCGACTTCACGTCGCCGCACTTATCTCCGACCATCCAGGCCGCCATGAGGCTGCACACGATGGGGCCTTGCTCCTCGTGCTGGAGGGCTTTGAGATCGCACGTGATACCGATCTTCTTCTCTGTCACGCCCTGCAGCGAACTGCCAAGTTTGTGTACATACTGCGCGATATACAGGTACATTATTCTGCGATCGCGTGCCTTTATTACACCTCTGTAAGCCAAAGTTGCGGGGGAGAGGAGGTTAGAACACAAAGAGAAGATGGAAATCGAAATGTCCATTTACCTAGGTCGCTGGATCTAGATCTGAATCAAGTGACTGTGTACAACGAAGCTGTCTGCTCGTTTCAACTGAGCTGGGCGACTGCGAGTCACGTGACGTGGCATCAACAGTGACGTCACAAATCCAACGAGCTCGTGATTTACGATCACTACTAAATCTTTACTGCTGCAGCATTACTGAGTAGTTCCAACGCCTTTCTGGGTGTGAATTGTCGCCTCATCTGAAACAATGGGAGGCTAGTCTCGTTCCCAGACTTACATGACGTAACGATTATCGCTGTAAACAATGATACATGTTTATCCGCTACGTCATGTGGGTCTGGGGACGAGACTAATGGACACAGCGATGCATGAATATGATCTAGTACTTGACTACAAGTCTGAAGACGCAGAAGTTACTCTCGAACAGAGGATAATAAGGGGCGGCTCGTGTACGCTTGTATATGATGAGGTCCTGAATTGTGTAAAAGTGTTTTTGTTCTATCTATGACTCCAATTGATGCACACCTGATTCATGGCTAGCTGCAAATGAGCGGCGCATTTCTCATTTATACTCACGATCTGTTGGTCGAAGATTTGCGTTGCTACTAAAGCGCTGGCCAGTATCAGAATAACATCTCTCAAACAAACTAGTTCCATGGTGGTCTACTCATTTAAACATTTTTCATAAAATTGCTTATATCTTACTGCATCGCGGTTTTTTTTTTTTTTTTTTTAAGATAAAAGTGGTATATATAGCTTCGAACTTACTTTTGTCCCGTGTTGCTGCCCAAATAATGATACTGAACAACTTTCCGATTCAGCTGTTATCCTTCTGAGGCTGTTACATGTACGTTGACCTATTACATCAGGGCCATTATTTACTAATAGTAACTAAAATGAAATTCTTTTCGTGAAAAGGGTTCTAGAAGAATGTCATTCCTCTACAATTATTACGCACTTAGAATTGAACTATCTGTCATGGAGTTGTAAGGCGTTGAATTTTTTAAAATTAGCCATACATTTCAACGCAAGCATTTCATTGAGCAAAACAATGCCCTAATAAACAACACAATTGCGAATTTAATGATCCAGGTGCTAAGACTTCCTTACCTTTTTTAAATACGTCATAATGACATCATTATGGTTGCCGGCTGGAACCAGGCCCTCCCTACGTTTCTAATATGAATGGCAAAAAAAAAGTGAGAGCAAAAAAGTTTGATACAAGGATATGGCCATAAAAACTTCAGGCGGTTCAATTTGATAGGTGAATTATGCTTAGTCAAAACTACTATTTATATTCATGGAGGTACATATACTGTGTAAGTTCCAATTATGCATGTCAGGTGTTCCTGCATTGCTTGGTGTATGTCCGCTTCCCAAGTCTGATCGATGTGCTCATAATGGAGTATTTGTCTTTTGTTACGGTTTTCTGCAATTGTTAAATATTGTTGTATTTTGTTGCACTTACATGTATGTGGTGACTCGCATGAAATAAAGCATCTTTTTACTTTACTAGGAGCCATTATGCTTAACGTCACTATTGGGGTATGAAATATGTATTTATGAATGTGCAGTTATTTCATACCACAGTACAGTAGTGACATTAATCATAATGGCCTCTAATAATTATTTAAACCATGCATTGTATGACTTCAAGGTCTTACATGTACCTGTTTGCAGCTCCAATCACTGTGGTGGGACAATGTGACTTACAATGGGCCATAACCGTGGGAGTCAAAATAGGTGGAAGTATTGAGAATGCGGGACCATTGTGATATTTAATTGATGTTGAAATTAATTTTACAGCTTTGGTCATGTACATATGCTGTGAATTACATGTTTGTCTTTGCACAAACGAAATCATCAGATATACTGTAGTACATGTACATATATACATGTATTTCACACTTCCCTCTCTTTTACTCTGGCTAGATTGTCAACAAATCAACCAAAAACGGTACATATCTGGACAGAAGCATTAATTTCGTTATGGGACTGGATTGGGAGAAGAGGGGGTTAATTGTGTATCCTTTCTCGGGGATAATAGTGTATGGGGAGTTCTACAAGAGGGCCATATATATAGTAGTGATTATGGTGTCTCTCTATGTATATTTAGACACTGCCTATGCAAAGAATTCAAACACAGGGAATTGGTACCTGTTCAATAACAGACATGTGGAGCAGGTGCCCAAGTGAAAATAGTGGTAAGTGTGGGGAGCTCCATTTAAAGACTTCGCACAGCATTTTACTAGCTGTGCAAATTGTACCTTCTTGTTTCTCTTATACCTCTGTAGCTTATAGGTGTAGACAAGATTGAAAATTGAAGATTATAATTCTTTCTTTTACAACGTTTTCTGTAAAGTGCATGTTCTAATTAAAATGTTATTCATGTGCTTTTGATATTGGTAGTTGTTGTGGTATGGGTTGGGCGCACATGTGTGTTTCTTACTCTGACACTGACAGTCCTCTCATTCTATCTACACTGCAAGGCCCAGACTTGCTTCTGCTAGCCAAGCGCTTACTTATCCTTTTCTGTTATTTGTATTATGGCAACTTTGTTACTATCAATAGCAAATTCAACTAGGCTCATCAGCTGTGGTGTGTGGGGGGGGGGGGGGGGGGGGGGGGGGGGGGGGACTGTCCTTGCTTCTAAAGAATAAGATGAAGGGAGAATAGTGTATAGAGAGAGTTTACAGAGAGGTCACAGTGGGCTATTTATAGCCTGTTATATATGTATATTGGAATTATAATAAATAAGTTATTTGAAGTATATATGACGGATTTTGCCGCATTTCTTCTACAGAATCTAGCAAGGCATCTGCCGGCTAGTCCTCAATTCTTGATTTCTACCCAATGTCTTCAATCAGCTTTCTGTTCCAGTCATTCAACCTGAGCTTTGAAAGGAGACCGATTTTAATTGAGTCCTTTGGATGGCTAAAACAACTTTCCCATGTCTGCAACATGTTGTTGAGAATTTCATGATGCAGCATGTTGTTCAGAATTTCATGACAGGAGCATGTTATGAACCTAACATTGGAATTGCCCTTCAGCTTGGTAGTATCGGTATGTCAAAAGCCACTCAGTTTATTTCTGATTTGAGGGATGAATGTATCAAGCTCTCCATAGCTGGTGATAGGGTGTGTAACCTCCCCTGCATAATGAAAATCGATTTTTTTCGAATACTTTTAAAACACTAATCGATTTTTTAGGTCTTTGTGGATCTGAAAATCGAATACTTTAAAAAACAAAATCAATTTTTCCGAATAGGTTTTACCAAATTTCCTGCCGAATACCTAGGTTATTCAGGTTATGGTGCTTGTGGAGTGCACACTGAGAAGATAATTTATGTCTGTACAGAAATCCACATGGTCTTGCACCAAACTAGAGTTATGCATTTCAGTTGAAAACACAGAGACACAAAGGTGTACAGTAGCATGTGTGTGTCATATAGAGTTTAATAAATTGTATGTCTTTACCATGCACCTGTACATATCAATAGTAATGTAAACCTAACCATCCAACACTAACCACTGAGACCAGACATCACCATTAAAAATTCACCCCACTTCACCTACAATCACGAACTACACTTACAATCATCCAACATCACTCCATTCACGTTCTCGCTATAAATGCATTCTGTCATTCTATTTCACACACTAGCGCAATACTCAGATATGTTAGCTTCGTACCACTGTACAATAAAACAACACAGTACTGGTACATAAATTTATTGCTACTACATATAAGCACAACTTGTGGCATATACTAATGAACTTCGTTACTTACTTGAAGACGATGATAAAAGCATTGAGCTAATACACGCTGTATATTTTGTATCCCCAATTGATGTTCATTAAATGTTTAGTATTATATTACTATCTATTTACTCAATACCTTAAATTGCTTCTGTATGTATAAATAGTAAAAACAACAGTGACGTATGTGATATATATGTAACTCTAACTATCTGTTGAAAATCATATCCGGATATTAGGATAAAGAATTGTCGATGCTGACGACGAATACCTGAGTACCTCCGAATGGAGAAACATAAACCGGTTATTTCGAAAAGATAAAATTCACTAATCGATTTTTCCGAGTAATGCTAAATTGCTATTCGAACGGATAGGTTTTTGCGAATATCCGAATAACCCGAATAACCTGATGACCGGTTACACACCTAGCTGGTGATCTATGGAGAGGCAATGGAATGGCTCTTTATGGATTATGTGGCCATGGGATTGCTCGCAACTAGGAGATGAAAACCATGCTTATTGCAGCCTCTCCTTGTGGTCATGAAAGGCATACAGGAGAGTATATTGATAAAACACTTCATGCTAGTGAGCATAAAGCACAGCTTTTCAAACGTGTTTATGACAATGCGGTAGCCACATAGAGCTAGCTTGGGATAAGGATAAAGCCATTCAATGTTTAGATCACACTCTGGAGCTCTCTGTCAAAATGTTCACAAATGAATTACATGTAGAGACAAGCCTTCACAAGCCTCGAGGGTTAGCAGTGCACTTTAATCATTCTACCATAGCAAAGAATGCACTGGCAGACATACAGAAGGAAATGAACATGTACTTGATCAGATGTTACGACTCGGTGGTGATCAGCATTCAAAACTCACAAAATAGATGTATTGCACGAGAATCAAGCCCCAGTGATGTTTTATGATGTGAGAAACGCTAGAAATGGTAGACATTCATACAAACAGCTGATGAACGATGGTAAATATCCCGTGTGGACCCATCAGAATATTTTGTTCCCAGAGTTCGCAACTCAGTGTCTGTTTGTTTTTATAGTAGTTTTATAGGGTGCGCAAGTTAATGCACATTTTGCGTAAGCATCCATTTACCCAGAATATTAATCACTTCTTTGTTCCGCCCATTCTCCACCCACGAAGCTATAAACGTTCGCAACTGAGTGTTTTCTTTTTTGTCTGAGTCTATAGCAATACGGGTCAAAGAAGATGAGTTATCACTTCTTATGACGATCGTACTATTGGATCCAAATGAAGGGTTGTCAGCCTGATTGGTTGTTGCCACCTCCCACCGCGGACGCATGACGACGCGCGTAAGGATTTTGTTTCCTACTCACTCGCATTACCCTTCGCTACCCACCCTTCCCTAGTAGTGTATTATAAAGCTTTCCACATTTGCTTGCTAAACTTCATTCCTGCACGCCCACTGCAAGGATGCTATATCTCACAGTTTTCAGCTCACTTAGCACGTGAACATGCACTACGAACTTGCATTGTTACCTGACACACACACACCTACTGTACATTTGCACACACACACACACACACACACACACACACACGCACACACACACACATACACACACTACAATGTGTGACAAAGAACATTATGCAATACCATATGCATAAGCCTTTCCTATGCGCTCCATCATGCACCTTTCACACACACATACACACACACAAAAACACACACACACATACACTTACATAGAGTACACTTGAATTGTTATGTGAATGGAATCTTGTGCGCAACACAGCTGCAGCTCATTTACAATACACTTGCACATATACACACACACCATGGCAAAGCATTAAACCTGTCTAATGATGGTACACTCTATACACACACACACACACACACACACACACACACACACACACACACACACACACACAAGCTCATGTACATTGTATGCAAGGTCTGAACCTGTTGTCTGCACATACACTTACATTCTATTTCATTGAACTGCTCGTACGCATGTTTAAGAGGCCACTGATTCTATTCTCAATTTCTGTATGGGACTGGGATTTTGTACTCGTAGCGTGTCGCTCTCTATTGTTTCATATGGTTGACACCTTCTGCATGTGGAGCTCCCTGATGACTGGTTCTCTATAACATGTATCATGCAACATGAGACTCACAAAACCTTTCGCTGAGAAGGTGTGAAACAATGCTTTGCATTTCATTAAACCTAGCTAACATTCCCGCTCAGCTTTTGTAGATGCAGATGTAGTGTTACAAGTATATAAAAACATTCTCTAACGAGAAAGTTGGATTGACCAATGGTGGTGTAAAAAGCACGGAAACAAGAGTGACAGAAATTTGACTGGAAAATTGAAATAGGCCTATATTTAGCCCATTATTCAGGCATGTACTGTTATAACGTTAGTGTGCTAAATATAGGCCTATTTCAATTTTCCAGTCAAATTTCTGTCACTCTTGTTTCCGTGCTTTTTACACCACCATTGGTCAATCCTATATACCAACAACTTTCTCGTTAGAGAATGTTTTTATTTACTTGTTTCATTAGTTTTTTCCTCTGGCGTCTTTATAAGTGGTCACAAATTGGGTCAGTTTCCGAGAAAATGAAAAGTGGCTATATATATATAAAAAGTTATAAAAATGCTTCACGTTTGAATCGCTAAAACTCCATAACGGTTTAAGCAATCAACTTCCTATTTCGAACACTTCGTGACACACCACATCTCTCTACGAAAATATATTTTGGTGTCTTACCCGTGCTCCTTGCCGACGTTACAAGGCACAGTACCCCGAGGGGTTCACAATCCAGGTAGCTCCCTGCAGGAATGTCCAAATCACTTCAAAATCGAAATGCACGTAAAGGAGTCCTGTCACTATTGATTTCTGCAGATCGTTGATTTTTACCTCTTCCGTTATGGAGATACAGCAATGCAAAGTAAGTCCACGTTTCCCGCTCGAATCGCGCCTTTCTCAGTCCTTGAACCGCTTCCATTCTCCCGAGTGGGACTGAGAAAGGCGCGATTCGAGCGGGAAACGTGGACTTACTTTGCATTGCTGTATCTCCATAACGGATAAGGTAAAAATCAACGATCTGCAGAAATAAACAGTGACAGGACTCCTTTACGTGCATATCGATTTTGAAGTGATTTGAACATTCCTGCAGGGAGCTACCTGGATTTTGAACCCCTCGGGGTTTTGTGCCTTGTAACGTCGGCAAGGAGCAAGGGTAAGACATCAAAATCGATTTTCGTAGAGAGAAGTGGTGTGGCAAGAAGTATTCGAAATTAGAAGTTGATAGCTTAAACCTTTACGGAGTTATAGCGATTCAAACGTGAAGCATTTTTATAACTTTTTATATATATAGCCACTTTTCATTTTCTCGGAAACTGACCCAATTGAATGTAATTTTCGAAGGGAGGGAGGGAGGTTTAACATTTTAATAATAGAAATTATATGTATAGGAATTCTAAATGTTATGTACTGTTCGGCCTTGTCCTCTATGTCTCCCCCAGCCTCTTCTATGGCCGCAGCGGCCTGGTTCTGGCCATGGGAGCCATGTGGGTGGTGGTGGCAGCGGCCAGGGGGGCAGCAGGCGAAGCGGTGGGTGGGGGCACTGGTGTCAATACTGGTGCCGGTGGTGGGGCTGGTGGTGGTAGCGGTGGTGCTCCTGCTTCTGCTGCTGGAGGTAGGGGCAGCTCTGCTGCTGCTTCTGCTGGTGGCGGCGAGGGCAGTGCTGCTGCTGCTGGCACTGCTGGCGGTGGGGGCAGCACTGCTGCTACTGCTGATTGTAGTCAATAGTTTGTCATTGTGTCCTTTTTTACATCAGATAAGGAAGCCTTTTTGTGCATTAGATTAAGGATGACACCCCAATATTCAATAGACAGGTCACAAAGGACAGTACACAACAGTTGGTTCACCATGCATGCTTTACATGTGAAGTGAATTGTTTTGTGCAGATCCCTTACATGCGTGCTGTACACATGTTGCATGCACATCTTCCTATAGCTTTTGATGCTAGTGCAATACAACATGCCATGACATACCTTTGGGTGGTAGTGGTAGTTCGGTGACCCATGCGATACCGCTTCCTCTCGGCAGCACGTTTAGCCAATCGGACAGCGGGGTCATTCCAATACCGATTCCTTTCAGATGCCTTAATGGCAGCTGAATTGTCCTCGTATTTCTGCCTTTTAGCAGCGCGGTTCTCCTCGACGTCCTCTTGATATCGCTGCCTTTTAGCAACACGGTTCTCCTCGACGTCCTCTTGATATCGCTGCCTTTTAGCAGCACGGTTCTCCTCGACGTCCTCTTGATATCGCTGCCTTTTAGCAGCACGGTTCTCCTCGAGGTCCTCTTGATATCGCTGCCTTTTCGCAGATTGCTTAGATTCAATATCTGCGTTGTAGCTGTCGCGTACAGAGGCCTTCTTCTTTTCGGGATCGGCCTTGTAGCTGTCGCGTACAGAGGCCTTCTTCTTTTCGGGATCGACCTTGTAGCTGTCGCGTACAGAGGCCTTCTTCTTTTCGGGATCGGCCTTGTAGCTGTCGCGTACAGAGGCCTTCTTCTTTTCGGGATCGGCCTTGTAGCGCGCTCGGGTTTTTAGCCTTGTTTTCTTGTGATAAAATATGGTCTTGCTTTTGAAGGTATTCCGCTCGTTGCTTAGATCTCTTCTTTTGATTACGCGAAGGCATTTAAAGGAGGAGACGCCACGTAAATAGTGGCGCAGGCCGTGCTCAAACTCCCGTATAAAAGGCGCTTGGATCCAACCGGAAATCACGTGAGCTCAACATCCTCAGAATGGCGTAGTTTTGTAAGCTGTTAGGATTCTCACCCAAACTTGCTGGCTACATCGTTTTTACATCGTTAAGACGGGCAGATCAAGTACTTCTTAGTACTCTATCGCGCGTGTTTATTTGTTCTCGAAACAGACTCGCATTGTGTTTCAGTTTATACTGGAGAGTGCATTGATAGCTGTTACAAGCTCTGCGAGGCTTTACGTGAGTTTCAAAGGTGAGCGTGGCTGCATGAGCATTTGCGTGAGCAAACAAAATATGAGCATTTGCGTGAGCAAACAAAACAGGAGAAAACTTTTGAAAGCCCTGATTCCAGCTGTCTCATTTACTGGAAATCAAAAACCACATCTCCACGTGCTGAAATTTCTGCGAATTATGTCTTCCGAACCTAGCGCCGTTCCTAGAATAAAGGTAAGGTTATATGTTGTCAGGCACATGATTCAGCAAAACGAATTAGTCAAATAATTAACACAGGTAATATATAGAGCAATGCAATTAGTTAGTATACTCATACACAAGCCAGAATCAGCCACATTCCTACTCATCTGTAGTTCAATTGTACCAGTGATCACCCACATTCCTACACACTCATTTATGCAAGGTTGTGGTTGAATGTACCACTGGCCATGGATGCCTGCCTGCGACATTTGTGGCTGACCTAACTGTAAGACAAGTCATAGACCATCACAACGCAGGAGGGGTGGATAATGTATGCATAGAAATAGCATGCC
Source organism: Ephydatia muelleri (assembly GCA_013339895.1). NCBI lineage: Eukaryota > Metazoa > Porifera > Demospongiae > Spongillida > Spongillidae > Ephydatia > Ephydatia muelleri. The sequence continues at coordinate 3,369,070 of JABACO010000014.1, forward strand.
AAGATACCTGTCAAGTGCCAGCCACCAACTCCAGTTGTACAGGGCTCCAAGATGTTACAAATGCTAGCCAGTTCAGAAACTTATACAGTGCAGTGCCCACGAGGTTAATTGCTTGGTTGTCATAGCAACAATATCCCATCAGGAGGAGACCCACCAGTGCTGAATGGCACTCCAAATGAACCTTGTTGTCGACACTGCCTGTTTGGGCCTTGCATAATCCGTCGGCCACCTGTGTTCCTCACTGGGAGAGCTGTCCCATCCTTAGCCAATGACAGAAAGCGGTACAAACTTTACCAGCAATTCTGGAAGCTTTTGAAAGACCTGGGGTTGTGGGACCACCCAACATACCTGGCGAGGAAGGGATTGGTGACGCACCCATTGGACAGAAGAGAGATAATGCCAAAATGTGTACAAAATGTGAATGATCCAACCTTCGTATTAGAAAGTGTACTTATAATCTCTTTGCTACATAGGAAATCAGAAGCAGGTATCCAAATCCAGTGGGCATTCCTTACACTAACTACAGATCATCATTTTTGTAACAGTATTGTATGTGTTGCTGACCAGTACCTGACTCATGAATGTGTGCGTATTCATATTGCTGCCTGTTCATTTGATTATCCCATTATGCACAGATAGCACGAGGGGGCATTCATCTGCATGCTATGGGAAAGTTGTGGAAATGAATGAACTGAATGGTTTCCAATACTGTTTTAGCTGAAATAGCTCAATCAATATAGAAAACATATACATTTGCTTTCCTACAGTATTTCATGCAGATGAGAGATACGACTTTGCCAAGACTTATCAATCCCATGTTTAGGCTTACAAAGGGCATCACTAGTAGCCTCCAGTCCATTCAAGACACACATTTCACCAAGTTCCAAGTGTCTATGTGCAGGCTTTGGGGTTGTCCTCAGGCAGGTCATGGACCACCACAACGTGGTAGGATGTACATGTAGTTTAGTAGTCACACAAGTCCATCAAGTGCCAGCTGCAGCCACGGTTCAAGATCTGCAAGGAAAATGAGACGAAATTGATTTGCTTTCATAATGTACATACATCATTGGCTGTCAGATGCAGATCTGACAAAGTAAATCTGTTGTTCGTACTGGTAGTTCTAAAAAGAACTGTTTTGAGATAAAGACAGGGATATCAATTCATAAAATGAGACCTGTGGCTGACAAAAGACATCTGGGCATTAAAATTATGTAAATATAGGAAATCACCTACAGCCACAGAACTTCAGTTATCTTCTTCCTCGTCATCCCCACCATCCTCTGAACAAACATAGTCATCATCCTCACTGTCCACATAGTCTCCATCATACATAGCTGCATCATCTGGCAACACCATATCATCATCATCTTCATCATCCTGAAGTATCCTAAAAAGTACTTGTCTTACAACAATTATTAGGCATCACTGATCGTCACTTACTGTTGAGACGTGATGTTCCTGAGAACGTACATACTCCAGATGTTCTGTACAAAACGATATGTTTTCTTGACCAACACATTGTATGTGGAGTGATGGTCTGGTCGGCGAACATCTGTGTATTCGTGGTGACTTGTTGCCATCCTTTGACAGTTTTCATTCTGATCTATGTGGATGCATAATCTCATAACACATACAGAACAAGTAGAGCACTCACCCAATCCATCACAGCCAAGTTTATACGCATTTCAAATGTCTTGGTGTGGATGAGAATTCTCTTTGGGAGGTAGGTGAGCAGCTGATGGTTAAATGACTCAATTCAGTAGGTGTCCCGACACTGGAAGAACACAAATATGTACATTCACATAATATGTTGTTCATGTTACATACCAGATGGCACGAATCAGCGTTTTTGTAGATGAGGGTATTTCGTAGTGCAGCCTCATATGCACTAATGGCTGCCGGCATAGTGAGAGGCTTCCTTTGTGGAACGTAACCTGGCTGTTGACAGGGACTCTCAGAATAGCAACTTTGGTGATCACCCTGAATCACAGACAGGGATGCATATCACGTATGCAATGCACTAATGCACATAAAAGACATACAATCACACACATTCACATCACATACACAGAACATACACACATACACACCCACCCACTATGTAAATACAAACCTGAAAGTGCTTGCTGATGTTCATGATCATTGCACGTAGACGGACAGGGTTGCCACCACAGTTCCTCATGCACCAATACAAGTGCACCTTGGTGCACCTTGCTGAATAGTCAGATATTTCATTTTAATCAATATGTCCAGAAAGTACATACCCTTATCAGAAAGTTCAGTGAACCACGTCCTATCCCTGTACCGGCACAGATATGACGCAACTGCTTCGCCACATTCTTAGTGCCTGCAATAACTCCAATCAATTCACCACTGAAAACCAATAGATACCTTACCATGCCAAGGGTCGTAGGAATTGACCATCCCGAGTTGTCGTACATACAGCTTTATAGTAGCCTGAGTCATGGGCTACCTCTGTGATGTTTAACCCTTTGTTAGAAAGAAAATGTGAAATTGTAAAATGTTGGGACACAAGAGCAAACCTCAGGCAATAACTTGAGGCAAGACTATCTTATGCATGCCACCCCCCTGGTCTGAGCAACTCTGTGCTGCTGTCTGGAAAGAGTGGAAATTCCCAACAATCCTATGTGTACTGAAATGGACAATACGCTGATAAACATGGGCATTTAGAACTTATGTGCATACCTTCCAGCCAGACAAGGTACCGTTGAGTGGTATGCATTTGACGTAGAATCGTGACGTGCATCAGTTATAACCCACTATATAGTAAATATATTGATACACTTTTTTTTTATGTGGCACTCTAACCTCTCCACTTGTAGCATGGTGAGGGCTTTCCTTCACACGTTCAACAGCAGCTTTCATAGACTCCTCTGCTACATCTGCCACCACTTGCTGGTACAGTTTGTTCTGATAAACTGAATGAACATGGATTAGAACAGGATGTAAAATAAAATAAATCGATCATCTCAGCACCCACCTGAACTGATGTATTTCTGCTTCACTACACCCATACCAGCAAATAAATAGAAATTCATGTACTGGCGAGGCAACATGCCAGCACAGGTGAAAGCATGGACCAGTCTGCAAAAAGAATCACGTTTACATTGATACTACTAAATCCAAATGGTACTCTTACTTCTGATTAGCAAGGTAATGACGAGACAGCACTCTGGAACTAGCCCAGACACGTGACTGCTTGCAGTGTGGGCAAACAAACTGGACCCTAGCTACATGTCCCTTCTAAGTGAGTAGTAAATGAGTTTTATACAGAGAATTACTTACGGTACTCATACCTTTATGAAAGAAGCTATAGTCCAAGATGGGTTGGAGAGACAGCCACACTGCTGGACAAGGCCCGAACAAAGACTCTTGAAGGTCTTGCGCTCGACCACAAAGAGGTCTTGGTCACTAGCGTCTTCGTCTCCCGTATAGATCCCTTAGTAAGTTAGTAAACCAAATTTTGTATAACCGAACGTACATGTATATATCCATCCAACTAACCTGCTGAATCCAACATCATTTCATTCCTAGAAAAGAATGTTCTGCTACTTGAGGCCTGGACATTCTCGGGTTGTGTCAATACACGGTCCAGCAAAGTATTCAACACGCTGATAGTAGCGTTCCGCTTGCAACCGGGTGCAAGTAGTTGCTTCGCTGCCTCAAATCTACTCAGAAAAATTTCCTTTTCCTCTCAAGAGGAAAAGGACCCTTGCAGATGCAGTCTAAACCTAGAGTACGTATCTTCTGGTGAAGAGGTCGCCATTATACGAACATGTGATCCAGTTTGTTAACTTAGTGTTATTAACTTCAGAAATGGTATTGTTGCATGAAATGGCATTCAAAACATGCATGCGTGCTTGAACTTGTACGCTGTAACTGTTGTTGCCAAGCCTCTAGCTCTATGTATATGAAGCCACCATTTTAATCTAAAACAGCCGCACGGCCGGTTGAAATTTTTGGATCCAAGCTCCTTTTATACGGCAACTCCTGCTTTAACTTCACTAGCCAAAGTATCGATTAAACTGCGATAATAGGAACACCAAATAAATTTCGTGCAGGTTGGAGTATTTATACTGCAAGCTGTACAAATAACTTCATTGAACAATAATAAACCAAATATAAACTTCTGCAATAACTTCATACCAATTCCTATATAGAACTTGCTACCGCATGATGTACTTCTCTTTCTAGGTGTCTATATGACCTTAAAGGATAACGTGGCAGGTGATATTGGGGCTATTGCCGTTATTCAAAACCGTTCGTAGCTCGAGTTATACCTTCCTAAGGAAGAAGACGACGACGACGACGACGACGACTAAGAATTATTCTAGGACTGGGCACGAGGAACAGGAATTCGTTTGTTTCTCTAAAAGCACACCGTTTTATGACACGGAACAAACGTAGAACTGTAGATCTTTGAGTTCTCGTTCCATCGCGACAAAGAGATAAGCGATCCGTTTCTCCGTTGTCCCTCCAGACGCGAGTGAAGTTTGTTTAATGATATTCATCAATCCTCAATCAATCCTATATTGAACCTGCTGCCGCAGGTTCAGATACAGTACTTTCAACCAAAATACTTTGCTGCAATACTCTTCCCTCAGTACACTCATCTAGCACTCTGAACAAGTACTCAGATTGAATTTCCAAGAAGGGTGTGACTGGTACAGTAGCTGAATAATGAATATTGTTACTAGCTTTCTTCTGTAACGTTAATAGCGTTTACCGCTCGGAAGTTATAACGATTTATACGCAAAGGATTTTAATAACATTTTATAGCGACATTTTGTCGTGAACTATTTAACACACCATCTAAACCTCACATTAAATGACTATCATCGGCGTCAGAATAAGAGAATGGTTCGGAAGTTGCTATGACTTTAGGTTTGGACAACCATCACCGATTTCGTTTTGTACTGTATGCATGAAATTGGTGGTAGTCCACCTTTTAATATTTTGGAGCCTCAGTAGAACTGATCACCAGATTTTTTACTTTCCATGACCCAGATGCATATAACAAAGGGCCAGAGTAACAAATTTGTCTCATATGTGGTATCTACACAGTCCATGTGTCATGTAAAAAGGACATGGTGCATGTTACAAAGAACCAAATTAATGGGGACATGATGTATGTACAGAGGACCAATCCTATCGAACAGTGCATGTAGTTACATGTACCTATGTACAGTCTCAAGTGAGGGCTCCATGTCAAGGACCAGTTCCACATGCACAGAGTAGCTGTCAAAAAGAATACTACTAGAGGATGCGTACAACAATGTGTGTGTGTGTGTGTGTGTGTGTGTGTGTGTGTGTGTGTGTGTGTGTGTGTGTGTGTGTGTGTGTGTGTGTGTGTGTGTGTGTGTGTGTGTGTGTGTGTGTGTGTGTGTGTGTGTGTGTGTGTGTGTGTGTGTGTGTGTGTGTGTGTGTGTGTGTGTGTGTGTGTGTGTGTGTGTGTGTGTGTGTGTGTGTGTGTGTGTGTGTATATAAAACTCACTGGCTGGGTGAGGCAAAATTCCAAGAGGCTAGCTTATTTTAATGTCTATTGTCCTGAATGTCCCCCGCGGGGGACGAGTGTGCCTCATGGGGGACGCAACTTCACGATCGACGGCGCTTTGTCACGGTGGAGCATTGCTGCATTCTAAACATGTTAATAAAGCACTTTAAACCCTGGGCGGAGTTAATCAGGGCTAGATTCTTTACAACTCTTTTTAAAACCTCTTCTTTTGAACATCTTGTATTTTGCACAAAACGTTTCTCTGCAATGAAAGCTTAGGTAAGTTTTGGTCTGAGTACGAGTCATGGAGTTGATAACAGATCGAGTTCCGTGTCTTCAGGCTGTTGCAGTACAGCTATACGATAAAACTATGGACTGCCGATCGACACCAGCAGTACGCGCGCCTATTCAAAAAATGCCACGTATTTTTGAATTGGAAAAGTCAGCTGTTTTCACGTTGCGCTATGCGCAATTAGAACAGATAAAAGTCAACGCTCTGTGTATGGTTAACAGTAAGACGCTACACCATGGTTTCTTGGGCCCAGAACTGAAACTGTATGTAAGAAGAATTGACCTGCATTGGAAGCCAATACACTCCACATGAATCTGAATTACTGTCCACCATACCCTCGTCCCCCCGCAGGGACTTTCAGGACAATAGACATTAAGGCGGAGAATGAGCGGAACAAACAAGTTATCGAAATTTATTGTGGAATGGGAGAACGGAACACGGTTGCATGCAATAATTGTGCGAATCGAGCTGTACATGAGATTTTAACTTTGCACAGCTGTATCTCCGTACGGATAAAGTAAAAATTAACGAACAGAAGACATCAATAGCGACAGAACCCCTCTACCTATACACCGTATTTGATGCGATTTGAACGCTACTACCTGAAGTTGTGGAAGTTTTGAACCCATGTGGTATCGGACATTGTAACGTCGGCACTATGCTTGTGCAAGACACCAAAGTAAATTTTCACACAGTGAAATAGAGTATGACGTGTTGAAAATAGGAAGCCGATAGTGTTAACCGTTCGGAAGATATAGCGATACAAACGCGATGCACTTTTATAATGTTTTATAGTATAAATATCCGTAAGACAATATTCGTCCCATTTATTAATACTGTAAATAAGACAACAATAACGTGAGTGGTATGTATGTTCTTATACCGGTATTTAAAAAAAAAAAAAACTTTAAAATAACGTTGATCACTTAAAAATAAAATAATACGTGAGATCGTTTCTGCGAAAAGGGACCTAACGCATACATTACACAATTTCCAGTAAGCGCAATGGAAATGTAACGCTTAAGTTGAAATGTATGGTTAATTAATAATTCAGAGCCTCCGTACAGTTACAGCGACATAGTTTGATTTTTCAACAAAATTGCCCTCTACCCTTTTTTGTGATAAGTTCATCATGTCTTCCGAGTAGGTTCAGCAGTTAGGGAGATCCTCTTGGACAACTCTTGTTCTGCCTCTCCATACACTCAGTGTTTATTGTGTCAGCTATCTTTCACTCTAAGTGGAAGTTTGGAGGGCATCACTGGTGATTTGCATGCACGCCATTCAAGAAGGAGCTGTTGAGTTGGGTCTCTAGCTAAATCATGCAACTTGAAGTCAGAACTGATTTCTTCTGATCCAATTGTTATTTCCGAACACTTGCCTATCTACCAGGGCTCATGCAACATATCTAGTATTTCTACATGGTCCCCCATTGGGGAAGATGCATCTACCGAAGGTCATCAGTGTAGTTTTGGAGCATCACACATAATGCTCTGCTCTTCTTGAGGCACTCCTTTGTCATTCCTAAGTTGATGTATTTGTGATGTCATGTTTCCTTACTCCTGAAGTTCTCCACCAGCATGATGATCAGTTCAGGGAACCTTTGAGCTTCATTGAGAATGTTCACATTACAAGGGATGACAAAACGTTGGTGAATCCAAGGGCCTGGGTATTAGGACAGCAGCCACCAAACGAAATTTCTACTTATTAAAAACAATTCTATCTTTAATATGGGGTAAAAATCTTCCCACTCCGACCGAGTCAAGTCCTCTTTATCTGCTGTACTGAAGCACCCACTGAGTCAAATCCTCTTCGTCTGCCGTAAGCGTTCACTAAGTCAAACCTGTGCCCTCCAAGTTCCAACAACCCATGACCGAGCAATTCCATCTGATCCAGAAATGGTATCACTTTCTGCTTCGCTTCCAGCAGAAGTGCCTTCAAGTCACGTTAAACGGACTCAGCTGCAAAGCGAGCAGCACCATCTTAAGGGTACATTATAGTAGTTATGCAAATTCAATTAGACTCAGATTGTTGTAAGTGGTTATGCACCAATACCCTAATAAATCGTCATATTCAATTCGAATCCTCGATTTTCAAAATTATCGTTATTAATAGTTATGCATAAATAACGCAAAGGCAATAGCCGAGACAAAAGCACAGAAAGAAGGTCTGACTGAAATGAATAGGACTATTTTTGGCACACTCAAAAGTATGCACTATTTTAGAACGCTATACACACTGAGTGTGCTAAATATAGGTCTATTTCATCGTTTCATTTCAGTCAAACCTATCCTTTTTCTACACCACCATCTTCCTTTCAATAGTCAATACTATATGCCACCATCTTTCTCGCAGGAAATCTTTTTATTTGGTTTTGTACCATCGTGCATATTTAAATCATAGCTATTCATTAACTGGCAAATTTACTGTTCTGATCTGACAATATACAGCAATTAACCAGCCTCAACCAGCCTCGTCCACCACTTCGTCCCCTTCTTCCTTCCCGCCTTCTCCACGGCAGGTATTTAGTGCGGGCATTGGCGTGGTGTTGGCGCAGGCCATGGCACTGGGTAGGCGGACCTATATATTCCCTGTCGGTTGAAGACTCCTGGCTAATACAGAAACAAGTTAGAAACGTCCAGGCATGGTTTTTTGTTCGACAAAACCAGGACAAGACCATATGGTTTTTATGATATTTCCACCCTGGACGCTTAGTCCCAGGATGGTTTTTACGCTATTTCCACGCTAGACACCCAATCCCGGAGTGGTTATATGTTAAAAACCATCTTGAAAAACCATTCCCGGACGTTTCTAACTTTTTCCTGTGTAAACGTTATATTCAATGGTGATTATGTCGACCCGTGCGACAGGGGGTTGATATAGCCTCGTCCCCAGGCCCTATTTTGATACTAAAGTTAGCGGGAAATAAAATAGTCCCGCCAACTTTAATATCAAAATAGGGCCGGGGGACGAGGCTAGGATTGATAAAGACTTGTAGTGTCATGTTGAGTCATTCTAAGCATTCTCACTGAAGTCTAGACGTGCACACTGTGCCCTGAAATTTTTCCTTTCATGTACATGATGAGTCTATATAGGTATACCTTGACGGATGTTCAGAATTTCAGCTGACATAACTGTGATCGAGAATACTGTTTGTGGTGTTTGTGCTATGTGAGCATGCGGTTTTTGCCACAACAGGTGGCTTTTTCCTTCAGAAAGGTGGTTTTCCCAGAGATAATATACATTATCTCCGAGGGCTGGTGTGGGCTCACCAGCTCCAAATATAGTTAGCTAGGTTATATACGCCCACTGCTCACGTGTGTGTGTGTGTAGAGTGGACTACGTGTATTGTGTGAAACAGTAGCTCGCCAATAACTGAACTGGATTGGTGTGGAACAGTCGTTCATTTGTGTTCCAGCATTTTATGTGTTTAATATGTGTCGACATGGCGTGCGTCATAAGGGCTGGGAGGAGTTCCAATAATCATGTGGGGCATGTGGAGGCTGCTGGGTGCTGCTGATCTAGAGGTGGGCAGAGGTGGACCAGAGGTGGCGTCAGCACAGGAGGGGTCGCAGGATGCATGCACTTCCTCCGTCTTTCGACTCCTCTTTTTCGTCATAAAATCCGCACAAGGTCTGCAGACGTGAAAAAAGTACAATTATGCTTCTGCGGTTTGACCTCCCCGTAGCGTGGGGTCGACTAACTCATCATTTCTCAGTTTCCGGTCACAGAAAATATATTGATTTTATCTTTTTTTTTTTTAAACAGATGTAACTGGAGAATACTTCATTTTTTCATTTACGTCGGCTCTTACTGCTTTGGACACTCACTGGTACTTTTTACATTTTGGACGAAGGCTAATTAGACTTTTTCGTAAGTTTTGTGCGAACAGTTTAAGCTCCCGACGGACGTGACTGCTCCTACGTGTGTTGTGTGTGTGTGTGTGTGTGTGTGTGTTTGTGTGTGTGTGTGTGTGTGTGTGTGTGTGTGTATGTGTGTTATTATTTATAGATTGCAGAGCCGTTCACTTATTGGAAGTTGCAGTAATCAAAGGTGAGACACATGTATAGTCGGCGTCTGCCCGTTGTGCATGTAAGAAAGAAATATATTGATACTGTACATGTACGATTTGGCAGTTGAGATTCAGTCTAGGGCATGTGTAGATGTTGTAAACTTTGGGAATCGGCTGTTTAACACAAATTTTATGTACAGATGCATTGAGAAATATGATTCAATTTGGTAAACGACGTGTCGCTAATTTTCTAGACAACTAATCAAGTATTGTTTATTTGTTTCTGTGTACATTTGTGTATCCATGTATTTATTTATGTTGTGTCAAACCTCAAAAGAAATTTGGCTATAACTGTAGAATAATAGGAATGTATTATGGCTAGCTCTAAAATCAGAATGTGTGGTTTCATTTAATTATTTATTGTGAAATAGTTTCAGTTAAGGTTTTGAAACTACATGTACAATGAACATGACCACTAATGCAATTATGTGGTTTTAGGTTTTCATTCCCCCCCCCCCCCCCCCCTCCCAGAAACGGGGAGTCCCTTGCAACTACCATATTGTATAGAATAAACCCCACAGCTTTTATTCAAAGCATAATTGGATTCACGTTAAAATCCAGCATTGTCTTAATATTATGACTATACTGTATCACTGTGGTTTGTCCAAATCTAATATTAATTGCGACATGTTTTTTGGGGGAACCTTTTCTCTACACAACAATGATTTTTACCTATTTCTAAATCAATCTCTCGGTACAAGCATAGCAAAAAAAAATGCGTCAAATTAATTCTTGATTTCTTCCAATTGATTTATCACATTCTGGTACAATACCTAACATTTTGTACCAAAATGTAAGTGATAAATCTATTGGAAATCAAGAATTGATACGACGAGATTTTTTTTGCTGTGAGCGCTTTGAAATACATAGTTGCGACGTGGCAAACCGACGCACTCCACCATCGTCGTGCTGCAAACGTAACTACTTATTACAAATCTCTTCACAGCTTTCAATAGTAAAACTAGTTTACAGCTTATTCACGTCTGTTTAATATTTGCATTGTTAACATGGGAAGGGCGTTTTGCATTTTTAGCATTGATGTCGGACGGCATTTTGGTAGGCATGTATGTTACAATTATTGGACTTCCGGCACTGAACAAATTATGTGACAATAGATCTTGTATGGTTGGGACCAAGATCTATGTACGAGTATTGCAAAGTTTTGGACGGCTCTAAGTTAGTAACTTCCTTCTTACCTATTTGGGCGTTGCTAATATCATTGCTCAAACACTTTTGGCCACAATAAGACATAGCCAAATGTCGTGCTTTATGATCATGGCCAAGACATGTTCCAGCTAGTACAGTCGTATGCATTTTTATCGCAATGCCGCCATTGAAAGAGGGTGCCCTGCCCAGCCCCAGTGTGGAGCAAGCTCTTTATCCTGTATCGAGCCGTAAGTACTGTACAGTCTGCCCTCGTTAAGAGCGCACCCGTTATAAGCGCAGGGGCGTATTCTTAATCATATTCATAATTATCGCGGGTACGACATGATATCAATGTGGTAAAGCGGGCAAATAGTGGATAAAATCCAGACTCCTACACAAGAGATGCTAAAAATCTAAATATGTGTGTTGTATTCACTGTATACCACAAGTAATTATATTCATTCGCTGATAATTAACCACCCTCGGCAATCTAGGGCCCAACTATGGTAAGAGCTTAGGGAACAAACGTGGCGCTCTTAACCCTAGAAAATTTTTATTCTATTTTTTATTCTATTTGCAGGTTTGTAGGGATAATAGCTGAGCGTGTTATTCAACATACTGCGTGATTATTACCCAATGCTGAACAGCTATTTCTATAAATTCATTTCAGTTAAGCCACTTACACTTTAAAAGCATAAATTAGACTAGCGTCCACCTCTATTTTTATTCTATTGCATAGAATAAAGCTACAAATTTTTACCATTTATGTATCCCTGCATTCGCACTGCCTTAGTTCCGCTACAGCTTCCGCTCTTAACATTTTGTTTGGGATTCTATCTGTAGTGTGATGCTGTATACAATATCTGTGCACTGGATGTCTCAAAGAAACGTGGTTTTCACGATATTCTAAGTTAAAGTTTTTTATTCTATTTTTTATTCTATTTGAGAGTTTCTAGGGCTAACGTGTATATTGTCTAATCCCACTAACGATTTTGTACGGTCTGCATCTGTGGAAGTCTATATAGCAAACATTGAACATTATATCCTTCTCAAAGTATGCATTGCATGGCAATGAATTAACATGCACTGTATTGATGCTAAATGCTAGTGTTCTGTTGTCAGTTTTAGTCAAATTCAATCTCATCTGAATTTTTATCCTCATGTTCACTCTTTTAATCATCCTCTCTCAGTCTCTCTCCTCACCTCCACCTGATTGTTCACCCTTAACATACTCTCTATTAGCTGTGTCGCTATGGTTATCATCCTGTTAACAGTCGTTTAAGCAGATCAGATGATCTGACAATGCTATAAACTCTGGGGTGTCTACATGTAGACAATTTGTGCACGTGTTATGTAAACTTCCACTGGTGCAGATTTTAAGTACAAGACGATGTTAACAGCGTGATTCAGAGAAAGAAGTGACCAGCTTAGTTGACAACATGCAATAGGAGCAAATGCATGTATTATCAAAGTGCATGTTCATTTTTCTAACTGAACTTTGGCCGTAGCAGTGAATAAAAGGGGCTGGGGGGGAGGGTTGTTAAAATAAATATTGATAGAACTCATGGGGAGGGACACCAATGAAGGTGAGTGTAGGAAGGGGCTGTGCCCCCTCCCACCCATATTTTGGGGGGGGTAATTTGCAAGTATAGCATTATTAATGTTAGAACCATAAGGAATTACATTTTTTTTATAAATCTCTGGACTTCATTGCATTGCATTTCTTACACTTGAGTGAAGATATTATATTGAATTAACAGCTTTACTACTGAAGTAACCTAACAACTACATGCATGCATCTATCGATCAGGAAGGAATGATGGCCATGGTACTTATGCATATATCCTATAATAGTGATATTGACCTCAATGAAGTCGTATTTGCACAAAATAATGGAATATCTATTGTGCTGGCACTTTGTTCAAAATTGCATGAGGTCACTGGTAGGTGCTAGGTGTCTGAAATAAAGTCCTGAGGTTGAGGAAGTACTCTAGATCTCATTCTTTGAGATTGCAGTTGTTGCTGTTGCTGTCCTTTGATCAATAACATCTTCTTATATCCTAGCTTCCAATCTGTGATCTTGTGTGTAATTAGCTCAGGAAATGGTACATCATCGCTGTACAGTTCAAGTGCACCTTCGATGTCCACAGTCCTGGTACAGATTATGGCAGGCACATATCCGTCACAGCCATTACAGAAAATTGGCTATTCAGCTAAGAGCAGATTGTGATCCAGATAGGAAATAGTTACATTCCTGTTGTAGTAGTGAAATGGAGACTCAGCTTTTGCATTACTACAAGGCTGGCTGCTGTTGCTTTGCTATGTGCAGCATGGAAGGATTTGTTTCTACCCTGATTGGCAACTCTCACTGCCCTCCTTCCATGTCTTGTTCTTTCTGGCATATGTCCTTGATGGATTTAATCATTTCATGTGCCTCAACCATAGAACTTTGTAACTGAATAGTTCAAACCACAAAGATGGGAAAGGCACTGGTAAGCCAGCAAATAAACTCAAAATGGGTGATATATCTGCTGTGCTTCAGTATTTCCTGCATTGCAATCACTAAAGAGTCTTCCATGTTCTCAATATGCTTGCCATGGCCAATCATTTCCAGTGCCTCAACAATGAATGTGCAGGCCTAATGGAAATGTTGATATACTTTGTGACGCTCAGCCCAGCGAGTCTTACATAGCTGTAAAGTGCCTTGTGTTTGCCAGATGGCGTTTCAACGTATTGACAATGAGTCATTTCTTTTTGGGCTATTCTGAAAGAATAGGGTGCAGTGCTTAAGCTGGTCAAACAAGTTACACACTTCTGGTAGTGTGCAAAAATTGAAGATTAAGGCAATGCCCAATGCAGTGAATGTAGGTGGCCAGAGGTCATTTCTCTTTGCACTCCAACAACTCCAGAGGACATGTCACTTGTCCTGTCATAACCTTGGCCACACATATTCTCCACTGGGATGTCAAGTTCCTCCAATTCAAGTGTTCACCAGTAATTGTAGTACGTTTAACAAATACCACAAATTCTTCCCTGATGTTGCCATCTAGGTCCACAAATCTTACACAAATAGCAGGCTGCTCTGCATTGTGTGATGTGCCTTCATCTGCAAATATGCTGCAGAAATGTGCCTCTTTGATCTTCTTGTGTTGCTAAGAATGATGTGCTCTCCAATTACATCTAACAATTTATCTTGTGTCTGTTGGAATGAGTATGTGGCACCCTTCAAATATGTTTTTGCATCACCTGATTAAGCAGTTGGGATTAACCAAGTGACCTTTCTTAATGTTGATGCCATTGCCATAGTCTGCAGCCTCTTGTGTATTGCGTGCAGTGCCCCCACAATAAGACTTACAAAACATGGGATACCTTAATTACTCTTGATTCATTACTGTTGTTGGTTTTACATTAATTTTAAAAATCCTGTCACTTATAAGGTATTTCTGATATCACGACAGGCCCTGGCTTCTGGGCATGGAACATGTGCTCTTTGCTCGAAATTTCAGCATAAAATTTCCCCAAAGTTAAACTGATCCATTTTCGTAGAATGTCAGGTCAAATATGTAGCACTCAATGCCTAGATGTACCATATGTATTTCTAAATCTGTAGGCCTTGATGGTTAAACTGGTCTAATTTTCAAGATGATTCTGTCTTCATCATCTATGTGTTTACACACTATCTAAACCTCACATTTCATGCCTGTCATTAAACTTTTAGCACCAACCAAAAAGAAAGAAGAAATTGAATTGACTAGTAGGTAATAGTGTAGATAATGCAATAAACAAATGCACTAATGCAAGCAAACTCAACTCCAAAATGATCAGTTTTCATGAGGCTTTTGTGACCTCATGCTCGGCATTGGCTTTGAATACACTGGCATGGCTGAATATTTGAGGGTCAGGTATTTCAAAACTGACAACTCATGAGGCAGATTCAAATAAAATCAAAAGCGCTTGTTGCAATTTGCTCCAAATCTGAAGCCACATCAACAGTTGCAACTGGGGCACCTTATCATTATTGGCGTCTACATTTCTTCTACATCACCCAGCCCATCTCTCAATCCTCTGCATATCCAGCGTATCCAGTTTCAAACTGGATAGAAGTTCTTACATTTTCCTATGAGATGGCTTGCAAATAATCACAGTGCTCTTTGACAAGAGATGTACATGTAATAGACAACGTGCATGACACCAGTGTCCCACAATTGTATTTATCCCTCTATTGCTTGAAGAGAACAGGACATGGAGCTGAAAACCAAATTCGAGACATGATGCACAGCTGAACGTTGCTTGCCTGGTCTTGGAATGCTTGTACATTTGGTCAATCCTGCAAGTACTTTATTATTTAGGCCATGTTTATTGAAGCAATTGTGAAAGACCTAGGTCATATTTGAGTGGAATGTGTAGTCTACTGTGTCCTTGATGTGCTAGAGAAACAGGGAAATAAAACAAAAATTATAGCATCAGCCATCACCAAGTATGTTTTGTGCTGTATGTATGGTATTTGTTTGCAGTCAGTCTTTACAACATTTTGGAGCCTTACATATAAACAAAGGGTCAGAATAACACATTTGTCTCGGATATGCTATTAATCTGCACAGTTCATGTGTTAGATACCAAGCACTCGTGACTGGCTACAAAATGGAGGGTGGAGAATTTGTTCTTAATTATGATGCTATTTCAACAGATTGACACCGTATCAATATGGCTTCAATAACAGCTGAAGTAAGTAAAACAATTTCAATTCTGCTTTGTAATTTTATTGCTTCTGAATGTGTATATTGCATCTGTATTATAGCATCTCTATTAGCATTGAATTATCAGTAGCATATGAACCTAGTAGTTTGTTTGGGAAGGAGGTCGACACATCAGAGCTCCACAACAGTATACTACTGGTATAAAGCTATGTAACTCATTCAGAAATCATATTGATGTTTCATGTGCAACATGGATGATTACAGATGGATGATATTTGAATCAATTTGTTCGAGGGCAAAATTTAGACTTATAATCATAGCCAGTTGGTTCTCTAAAAATACAACCTCATTTGACTGCCAGTTTTCTTTGCCTTGTTTTCTCAAGACTCTGGTTTGTGAGCTCAGTTAAATGGTCTGTGGTTTTGCACAAAGTAGTTCAGGAGACCATGGTGAAGATCACGCAAATTGTCATCCCAGGTGTTTTAGCAGTCTCCTTCCAACCATATGTAACCCTAAAGTCCATAGGGTGTTTGAATTGTAAATCACCTATAGTTATGCATGTGTGCTGCTTTTGCTGCATGTTCCTTTTTTATTAGTTAGTTTCTGTTGCTGTTTGATATGCATCTCTCCCTCATTTATGCCATCTACGTCACCATCACCATTAGCTCATCATCATCATCATCATCATCATCATCATTACCATCATCATCATCATCATCATCATCATCATCATCATCATCATCATCATCATCATCATCATCATCATCATCATCATCATCATCATCATCATCATCATCATCATCATCATCATCATCATCATCATCATCATCATCATCATCATCATCATCATCATCATCATCATCATCATCATCATCATTACCATCATCATTACCATCATCATTACCATCATCATTACCATCATCATCATCATCACCATCATCATTACCATCATCATTACCATCATCATTACCATCATCATTACCATCATTACCATCATCATTACCATCATCATCATCATTACCATCATCATCACCATCATCACCATCATCACCATCATCCCATCATCATCATCATCATCATCATCATCATCATCATCATCATCATCATCATCATCATCATCATCATCATCATCATCATCATCATCATCATCATCATCATCATCATCATCATCATCATCATCATCACCATCATTACCATCATCATCATCATTATCATCATCATCGTCATCATCATCATCATTACCATCATCATCATCATCATCATTACCATCATTAACATTATCAGCACTATCATCAACATTTATGTCATTCGCATTAATTGTAATGTCACCTTCATCCTCTCAATCATTCTCATCCTCATTGTTACTCTTATTCTCACTGCATTCATTTTCTGAATCATCATTTTCACTCTCAACTTCCCTTTCATCCTTGGAGTCATCATCCATACTCCCTCTTTGCTTTCCTCTTCTTCATCATTATTGACATCTACCTTATTTGAACTGTCTCATTCTAATCTGCCACATATACATCATCATCGCTGCACTTATTCGGATCAGGTGTGGCTGAGCCAGAAGTCACATTCAATGTGGACTCTGACTTTCACTTCCCCTTAACACTTACTAGGTTTGTATATGCTAAGAACACTCGTTGCAACTGTTTTGGTTGCATGAGCAAGTGAAATCGGTCTAATCGTGCTCACTTGTTAGGAACTTTGGAGATCACTTTTCCTTCAGTGTAGTCTTTTTCCAGGACTTACCTGAAGTGCCTTGCCCTGTTGCGCACTTAGCAACTTCTCAGCCAGCACGAGCATTCTTGCACCATTGTCTACCATTGTAAGAGCACGTGCGATCACCTGCAATTACATTCCTCGAAAATTCGAGCTATTGTCCCTGAACCTGATAGGCTGATTGGAGCCGTAAGTATTGCTGTGAAGATACTTAGCTCTTTTTACAAGTACACAAAGGTTAATGTTTTAACACCATTACTGACTGTATTTGTTGCTGATTCGTGTACTAGTACATAGTTGGCATTGAGTTGCCCACTTTTCCACTTTTGCTAGTTATTGTGCATTGTACATGAGACAAACCCCCAAAAAACATGGGTGGGTAACAGTTTTATGTCGCCTTCACTATTCTCAAACAATGCAAGATTACTTGTACTTGTTTGTCAGATCCATAAGAGTTCAGAGATCAATAGGGTTTAGCACTAAACTAATTTTAGGAACATGAATAGCTCCTGAAAGACCATCATACCGTACACGGTAACGAATTACCATGTAACAGCATGGAGTTTAATCACAAAAAGCACCACATTTGATTCATTCCTTGTCTCCTCTCATGATAAGGTCATGGCCTGTCATTGTAAGACACGTGCAGCATTCATAGCCCCGAATAATACCATTGGGAATGACCCGATTTGAGATTGTGCCATAGATTAGTTGACAACATTGGCGATTCATTTTGGCTTGGAAAGAGAGTGACCTATATGGGAATAAGGTCTTAATGGTGAGTGCAAAGTCACCACACAAAATGACAATGACAATGTTGATCTTAATAGTGTACCCTAATGAGTGTAATGCACTGTCATGTGCTTGAATGTAAGTAGAGCTAGATGGTGAGTAACACATCATGAAATGTGCTAAATACTGAAGAAGTACATAAATTCCATTATGCGACCCTTAATGTTTAATCTCCCGCAATCCTTATTTAAGGATGGCCATCCTTGAATAAGGATGATGACCACTTCCTAAAAGAATGATGTACACTTGGTGCTTTGTTTTATATTAGTGATGCACTAGATTCAAGATCATGCAGATCAGCGATACTGCCGCGATTAAAACAGGTTTGGCTTGCTCAAAACCGGTATTACAGTGTAAATACGGCGAAACCGCCATTTGCCGCTGGTGATATAGTAGTGCTCAAAGCGACGTATGGCAAGGAAGGACAGGTTTCTGGTAGCTCTAGGAGTAGAATGTACGTTGTCAGATGGATCTGTGGAACAATATCCACAATCTACGCTCACGTACCGGCTAGTACTTCCAAAGATC
The DNA here is from genome assembly GCA_013339895.1 of Ephydatia muelleri. NCBI lineage: Eukaryota > Metazoa > Porifera > Demospongiae > Spongillida > Spongillidae > Ephydatia > Ephydatia muelleri. The sequence continues at coordinate 3,387,834 of JABACO010000014.1, forward strand.
GAAGCGATTGCAAACACTCGAAAGCGTCAAGCTAAGCAACTCTGCTTAGATATCGAGGGGGAGCCACAGAAAGCGACGGATGTAGTTCCTCAGTACGGATGGATGACATACATGTATAGGCCTAGGTGACTAAAGTGGCAGCACTGCATGATTCGTCAAATGACAGTGACAGCGACAGCAACAGTAGGCCTAGGCAATGGCGGGTCTCCTCGAGTCTAATTAATTGGGGCTAAGCTCGAACACATATCGTATGCCAATTGGCAACGCTTCCTAGATGTCCCGCCCCCCCCCCCCCCCCAATTCTACATGGTACTGTACTCAATGATAGGACTAGAAAGCACACTGTTTGATAGAGCGGCGGAAGAACAGCCACATACAGTGCACGTGGTTTCAGTTAGGGAAGTGTACGTCCATGCTGGCGTTTGAGCAGAAGCGAGCATCTACATCAGTACTCGTCATTATACAAATGCAATTTTGAAGTGTTATGGTGTAAATAAGGATAGTTTATTAACCACTAGTTATTTTTTTGACGAATCAGGTTGTGAGTATAGCTGGATAAACTGGCGATCAGAGAAAATCAAGTGTTTTAAAACTATTGTGGTTTTTATGGTCAATAATCTCTACTGTTGTGATCCTTATTTAAGGATAGTGTCAATCCTTAAATAAGGATGTGCCACTTCCTCCCTGTTTTACCACATGGACATTGATAATATTGACTTCATTTAAAGTTTGTTATGGAGGCTAATCAGTATACAATTGACCAATAGCATTTAGTTTATCTTACTTACTTGGTTAGCAAAACTATGCAATGTAAAAGATGATCCTTATTTAAGGATAATGACATCCTTAAATAAGGATTTTTCCCTGGAGATTAAACATTAACAGAAAAAATAGTTTTCGATAGATCAGAAGCCACATTGGTACCGCTGGTATTTGATTAGTATTGGCTTTGGAATATATATATCACGCTGTTGTAAAACATACTAGAGCTTAAACACATCTTGTTATTCTCCTCATCAACTGAGAATTAAATTTTAAATAGCTACATTGGCTAACATATCGTCTTCTTAAGCAATGTTCAATACGGATGCATGTTTACGGATTGTCATCCTGCTGCATTGGTACATTGGTCATGATTTCAATTATTTTTGGGCTCTCTCTGATTGCATGGAACATTGATAATAAAGTACATGCATTGATCAGTAATGAAGTAATATTTGCATAAGCGTATCAGAGTTCTAACAGCACATGAGATTGTGAGCTTTTTGCTTTTAAAGGCAAGCATTTCTCAACTGGCAAAATAAGTTGTACATTTGTGCATGTTAGGTCATGATGATTGAAAGAGGTTTGAGTGGATCAGGTAATCAGACTTTTATCGTAAATTCTTTTCCTAAATAGACAATAAGAGATCCATCAGAAGTTCTCTGACTAAAAGATTCATTCAATGCTTGTTACATGCTTATAGGAGGAATTTCCAAATTCCTCACTTTGATTAGATTCTTTTCCATTTGTTATTATTTACAGAATTTTAATGAAGACATGGATAGTTCAGATGATTTAACCCTCCACATTGAGAATATTATGAAAATCATTGGTGCAGAAGGAGGCTCTTTGTGGAAAGAATTACAAACATCACTTTCATTTTCTAAGGAGGAAGCTGACACTATTGGCCAAAAGCACGAAACTGCTGTTTTGCAGGATTTGTTGCAGCTGTGGCTAAAAAGGCCAGAAGCATCATGGAAGCTGCTAATTGATGCTCTAAGCAAGAGACCTGAACCTGGGCCAAAACTTGCTAGAATCATTGTTAGCAAACACACCGAGCTAGTGAAGGAAGAAGAGGAAGAAAGAGCTTCATACGGGGCTCAACATCTCAGTGCAGAAAAAGAAGTGTTTAACTTTCCAACCATTTCAAAGGATCAATCAAATGTAGAGGCAGTTTTAAAGTCTTTCGATTCAGTTGACAAGAAATTGCAAGAAAAAATGCATGAAGTCAGGCAAAGGCTTCAGAAATCAAATGACGAATTTCTTAGAGAAGTTAAAGAAGGTGCAAATTATTGGAAATCAAAGCGAGATGAAGAAAACATGTTAAATCTAGCCATAGCTGGAAAACTGGACCAGATTATTGCCTTTGTTGAACAATTGAGACAAGCATTTCGGAAGGTAAAAGAGCACTACGTAAATTTTGTTTTTTTAGAAAGAAAATTACAGTTTGAATTAAATGAAGCCAAAACGTATTTCAATGAACCTTATTATAAACAGCTGGAGGTTCGTATTGCAAGATTGGAGCAACTGAGATCGAAGAAGAAAGTTCTTTTGACCAGTATATATGATTCTTTGAAAACGCTTTCCTCCATTGTGTCAACTGCTGAAGAAAATCATACAAAGTGCAGTGAACTTACAATGGATGATCGACAATACATGCTTCAACTAAAGAATGAGTTAAAAGGTGCTGATGCTGCACTAGATAGAATTAGAACTGATCTGGTCAGGTATAAGGACCTGAAAAAAGAGGAGATAAGCAAATGGGATAGCGTTAGAGCTTGGGCAACTGGAATTGGTGTAACTGGAGTAGTTCTGGCTCCATTCACTCTTGGGTTATCATTATTAGTGAGCGGGGGTGCAGTGGCAGCATTTTTGTATACGGAGGCATATACACAGGAGGCAAGAGATGCTGTTCGGGATTATGAACGCAAAATAGATAACTGTGCAAGTTATTCACGTGGTATACGATCAGATTTGGATAGCATGGAACGTGAACTAAAGATTACTGAAAATAAAAATTTGGCATTACTTCAGTGCTTCAAATAAGAACGCTGTATTCCTGCAGCATGTTTAAGTGTTTGAACAAATGATGTTCATTTGTAGAATAGGACTTCTATGTAATTTAACATTTCTTTTGCATATTGAGGTGTAATTTGAATGTGTTTAAGCTATTATACAAATCAGAAAAATGCGCATATGCTTATGGTGATGAATTATATACAACTTTGAGGATTGATAAACTTGATCGAATGAATGCTTTAAAATTTGATTTGTAAATAGAACCGTTCACGACGTGTCCCCTAATCTATAAAATTTATACATGCATACAGGCTGTCCCCTCGGGACCATATAATAAGGGCAGCAATCGTATATAGCTTGTCGGTGTGGGATAGACATTGCTTTAGGGTGATTCATCCCCTAACATACGTGCGCGAAGCCGGAAGTTTTAAAGAAACTGCACGAGAAAAGATTGCACGTATTTGCTTCTATACCCCCTACTTGTACACGCTGTTTTGTTTTGAGTGTTTCCTTTTGAGGGTACTTTTGCGCTGAGCTTCAGCTCAGTGTCAGGTAATATAAAAGAAATGACTAGAGCTAATTTAAAAGCCTCATGTACTATACTTGAGCGCTACTCTCGTGCTCCTGCATAATGGGTAGAGCGAAAAGCATATTACATTCATGTGCCTGTACCCTAAGCTGCATGTCCAGATGACATGCACACATCAGAACCACTCGATGCAACACCGATATTTAGTGCACAGTAAAACAATAAGTTGATAATTAATCATCTGTAGTAGATGCCTCTCGAGTTCAACCACGTGTACAACTTCTATTATTCCTGCATTACATCGGTGCGAGTGGTGTTATACTGCGTGTTTCATAGGTAATTAACACAAAAGTTTGAAACAAACATTCGTGCATAACTAAAGGATCCGTTTAAAGACCATATTGAATGGTTTTCTAAATGTTTTTTTTTTCTCTTTTTTGTATCTTAATCCTAACCGGAGAAACGGGCCTTTAAATACCGATTAAGCAATGTATGGCTATTGTTGCGCAAATATTATAAAAACTGTGATCTTCATAATGCCGATATTCAAACGGTCATAACTGTTTTTGCCTTTTAACATTTCGATCCCAAATTTCATATGAAGAATGGAATGTTTTAGGCCTACACAAGGAATGACATTTGGGAACATTTATATACTGAATTTCAACATCCATTTATCAATGTATAAAACTAAATTGTTGACTTCCGTTTGAATGTTTCAAATTTTTTAACCAAATTACCCCAAGTAATAAATGATCTGAAAGACATTGGGGTCGTTTTGAATACATAAAAACTGTAAAATGTATAAATAAATAAAAACACATGAATAGTACACACTTACACAAGACATCAGTAACAAACTGCATCAATGTAATAGATTCATCTTCTCCATCATCTTCAGTTTCTTCTACTGTTCAATATGAAATAATTAACTTTAATAATTAATAATTTAATTTAATAATCAATTAACAAGTATGGACGACTTTTTTTCAGTTTTGCCTTTAGAAACTTTATCTTGCTTGCTTTGCTCTTCTTGAAGTCTGGAATGCTGTATATTTATTCTCAGGTCATCATTGGCTTTTCTTTGCTGCCATGTAAATCTTGCTCTCTTTATTGCAAACAAGATAGGTTATACTTGAATTTCATCAGCTTAACCATGCATGTATGGCTGCTCAAGAACTTAAGCTCATAACTTCATGTAATTAGGATTCCTCATCACTTGATACATCACTTGATATAATTGTGATTGTAAACACAATAGAGTCTCATCCTCTTGACTTAGCTTCTCTCCAAAGACACTTGATGTTGCAATAGGAAGAAAGTTGGTTTCTGTATCAGGTCCCACAATGTCATTGTGCACATCTTTATCATGGGAACCATTTTAAGGTTAGCCTTACATTCGATATTACTGTAAAAGATCTTCATCCAAGGCCCCATGATAAATTTTCCAATTAATCAATTACTATTAACTGAAGTAATTTATTCTGTAAATCATTCATTAAGCTAGACTTCAAACTCTTTTTGCAGTAACACATATTTTGCAGATAATACAATAACCTCTCTTAAAAATTTCAGCCAAATAAAATAATACATTGAATCGATTTCCTACATATTGGAATACCAGTCCCTGACTTTATATTTTCATGACGTAAAAAGTGCTTAAAAAGTCATTTAGCACGGGGTCTTGTATTTCTGTTGGAATTTGCTGAGGCAACTCAGACCTTGGTATCACATAATCATCACTTAGAAGTTGCACAATAGCTTCCCAATTTCTAGTTGTTTGTTTTTAGTGCACACAGTTTTTTTGCACAACTTACCAATAGATGCTTTTAAAGCTTCTATATGTTGGTTCCATGAAATGTTATTCAAATTCAAGACATATGGAGAAATAGCGGTCAACGGGAGCCCTTCATTAATTCGCGGTTTGCGTAATCACGACATATTTCCGTAATCGTTCCATACACAGTATGGGGAAAGCATACCAAATGTTTTTTACCGCTTAGCTCCTGACAGATTGTCATTTGGCAAGATTTTTAAACACGTCACCATATTTTTCCCGAATAAGCCCTCGGTTCCATTGAATTGTAGGGGCCTTTTTTTCAAATGTTCATGAAGTCAACGGAGTGAGTTCTCATCACAATATTCCACAGTCTATTACGTCCAAACCTTAAAGATCTACTGTTAGCTCCTGTCAGAAACATATAGCTGATACACAAAGCAAATATTCTGCGCTTTTAAACGTGAGGCCTTCGTATTTGAAAATTCGGTTCCATACTCCACAGAAGTATTCCTTCTTGGATTTCATAGTGTCCCCGTCTCGTGCCCACAAAAATTGAAATGCGGACGTACGTACGTTAGGCATTCCTTCTAACATTACCAAAGGTTTGTTGCTAGCTATTGTGCACTGCCGCACGCTCATTTAAGTAATTTCTAGGCTACTGCATGGTGAAGCGGTGATGCTGTGTTATGTACTATATATAGTACGTACAGTGCCGGATTATCCATTGGGCAAGTGGGGCTACAGTCCAGGGGCCCACAACCTTAGGGGGCACCAAACGGGCAAGTATGCATGCGGTGTTTGGTCAGACCCTCCCCAACCCCTTCCCAAAGACGCACTGTACACTAAAGAAACCACAAAATAATTTTCGGTCAATGCATTATGCATATCCCCTCCCCGCTGCTTTTATAATCAACTCCGTCCGTAACGCAGGTTACGGCAGGTAATAGGAAACTCTGTTTGTGCGTTATTATGAATAGTAGCAGCTCGACCTCGAAAAAAAGCAGTGATGGACCAGGAAGGGTACAGATGAGTGGCGCTGCAAAACGAAAGTTGAAGAAACAGCAGGAGAAATCAATTACTAAGCTTCGCAAGCTGGATGACCTGGGTTTTATCAACATCGTAGCACCCACAAACATGTCTGAAAGCTCTGCCACTACAACAGTGGACCAGAGTGGAGATCGTGCTTGCAATGAGCTTAATAGCTCCAATCCAGAAGGCATGATTCCTTTGGAGGCTGAAGCTCTCTCGCTTGGCTCTCACGTGGAGAGCGGATATGAAGACAATGCTTATCCTGGTTATCCAATTGAAAAATGCAGTAGTTCCGAATGCAAATCCAGTAGCTCCTTGTTGCGAGAATATAGTGGCGATGTTGCTTTGTGGAAGAACATTTCAAAAGAGGTGCGTGAATACTGCATGGAGCATGAAAGGACCTAAAGAGTGCCAGAATTATGATGGCGATTTTGCAGCTTCCGAGCGACAGTTTAAGGACCAAAGCAGAATATTCTCTAAACATCTCCTCTTTCGAAGCATCTTTCTGGTGAAGAAATTGCTCGAGAATGGATTGTTTACTCCCCTTCCACAGGAAATATTTTCTGCTTTATATGTGTTCTGTTTGGTGACAAGCACATTACAACAAAGTTTTCAGGGATTCCAGTAGATTGATTGATCATGAAAATAGCGCTGCACACCATAGCCTCAAGTAGCATACTCAAGTCAGAGACAAGTGTGCGGAAGAATAGATTGTGAAATTGGGAAACATTAGAAGCTGAGAAGAGATACTGGCATGATATTCTATAAAACGTGTGGTTTGCTGTCATTAAATTTTTATCAGAACGTGGTTTGCCGTTTTGAGGAGATAATTAACTCACCACACATGGAATCTATATTAATTTCATGGCTGTATTTTGGAACATCATTTTGGAAAGGTTCAACAGAGTTAGCGTGGCTCTTCAAAGCAGGACTTCGTGTCAGAACTTAGAGGGAACTTGGATGCTATTGAGATGCGTGCGACACAAAAGGATCCAAGTGCTAAATATAAGGATGCCGAAAAAAGAATAAGGAAACCAAAAACGCAATTCAGTGATGAATCTAACGGATTGGTGCTTCATCAGCATGATACGTTTCGCATCGAAGTGTTCCTTCCAATATTGGATAAACTGTCACAGGCCTTGATGTTACGCACACAGGCATATAATGTGGTGCACAAGCGCTTCGGATTTATTACAGAATTTCTAAGCATGGGAGCAGACGAAATAGAAAAGACGGCTCAAAACTTACAGCAATGCTATCCTAATGACTTGGAGCTCAGCTTTCCACAAGAGTTCAAACACTTTTCCTGAACGTTTGAATTCAGACAAGGAAATGCCGACATGTACATTCACATGTACACTGAGCTATTAATTTGTACAGTATTATTTATAACCATTGTCTCCAATCAACCTTTCCAAACGTTGAAATTGCTTATCAAATGTACTTGAGTTTGATGGCAACCAATGCATCAGGAGAGAGATCGTTCTCCAATCTCCAGCAAGCTAAAGCTTATCAAAAATGAGAAAAGAACATGCATGTATCAAGACAGACTTAACTGGCTATCACTCATGGCAATTGAGTCTGAGGTGCTACAGCAGATTGAATTTGACGACATTATTGAAAAATTTGTGGCTGCAAAGTGTCGAAAAGTTGTAAAATTGTAAATCCTTTTTGCACAACTTGTACTTCTTCATAGTACTAATCACTTAATTTTCTATATTTAATTCCATGCGCAACGATTGAAACTCAAAAAAAGGAGGGGGGGGGGGCCTTTCAAAATAACTAGTCCAGGGGCCCCAGTGACCCTTAATCCGGCACTGAGTACGTTGCTTGTACATATCCAGCGTCGTATCCATAACGCTTACCCACGGCTGCTAGCTCTTGCTGGAGCACTATACCCTCGGTACCCTGCACAGTGGCGTGCGCTTAAACCTTGAGCACTGTTGTGCATGTATGTTGTTTCTAAATAATGCACACGGTACGGGGGGGGGAAGGTGGGACGGGGAAGGGAAGGGGTAGGTCTAGAAGGCTTAGCGTAGCTTGCTTGAAGTGTTCTGTCGCGTTTTGCTGTACATCATTTTACCCATTTTGGTCGCCAATGTTCTGTATATGTATATGTACACCATTTATAGGTACACGTGACACCATAATCGTTTGCAACCCACCCTCCACCTGACCAGCAAGCAAACCAACAGGTAATGAAAAAGAAAAATGCAGTAGTAGATGTGTTGACATCGTGCATGTGTGTGTATGTGTGTGTGTGTGTATGTGTGTGTGTGTGTTGTGTGTGTGTGTGTGTGTGTGTGTGTGTCTGCAGTTTAGTACCAATATGAATATGCATTGTTAACTTGTGCAGTATCATGCAGTTCAACAATATGGCCTACCTGGATGAGTTACAAATCAATAAACTAAACTAATAAATAACAACAACACCAAATTCTCCAAGAGCCAGTGCATGTGTGATATATACTTTCTTCCCATCCCAAAATGAACTTGAGTATGTACTACAATGCAGGTAGAGGGGATTGGATTTATAAGGTGTGACTGTTTACAAATTTTATGGGTTATTGTGTCAGTGTGTGTTCTGCATGTGTGGTATGTTACGTGTATCAGACTTTGTTAAGGGCATGCAATGTAACATATGCACATTTGTGTATGGACATACATGTATGTAGAAAGTTGGCGACTGACTCAATGAATGTTTGTGTTGTGTATTGGACTATTGTATTCAACAAGACCTTTCAATTGGTAGCAGAGAATGCAGAGAATGTCTGACAGACATGCTAGTATGTTAGTTTGTGTGTGCGTGATGTGTTTTAGTGTTTGCGTGTCAGTTGTGTCATGTTGAAAAATTGCCCATACATTGGCGTCATCTAGTGATTTATTTCAAATTGATACTTTAATAAGGTTATCAGTATTTGTGCATGCTCATATGCATATTTGTGTATGTGTAATCATATGGACTAATTTTTGTTTATGCATATTTATGTGTGTTCGCATTATGTGTGTTATATTGTAGAATAATGTGGACAACATTTCAACATTTCTGAAGAAGCTGGAAGAACACACTGAGTGATCTTGAGCCTGAATGCAACAGTGAAGCCAGAACAGTGTAAGACTATAAGGCTGTGTGTGTACATGTGTATGTGTGTGTGTGTGTGTGTGTGTGTGCATATGTGTGTGTGCGTAGTTGAGTTAAATTATACATGTTGTCATTGCAGTGGTGCATACGATACCCACATTAGTAGTAAGGTTATGTTAATTTTCTATATATGGGTTAAAGAACACTTGGTTAAAAATAGACCTATTAGTATACCATTGGGAAATTATTTTTAGGCTTTGTTTATAAACGCATGTGTTTGCGTAAGTAGCTGTTCAATTATTGTGAAGAACAAGGGAAGTGGTCTTGCGATGGTGTAGTGCATTACAATTGTACCATATTTTTTGTGATGATAATAAGGTTCTGCGGCATCAGCCTTCTACATACATGTATGAGTGCTTACTATTTATAATAATGGCAGTAGAAATGGGTGTGCAGAGTGCAGAACATTTACTGATAGCTGAAATGTTGTGTTCAAATTCGCTGTTGCTTCCTACTACTCACTAATTTTCTTGCCTTTCTGCAAAGTAGAGAAAGTACACGTGTGTGTATTTGTGTGTGTGTTGCTTATCACAAACACACATACATTTACACACATGAGACTTCTATACTTCTGGACAACTAAAACATATATCTAGCAAATTAACCCCTCCTTTCCATATGCACACAGATCTGGTGATATACACACAAGCACAAACACACAAGCACAAGCACACACACAAGTACAAGCACACACAAAGCACAAGCTCTCACAAACACACATCCTTGGTGATAAAAACTAAGTGGTATTGTGGTTAATTATGGCATGTGCAAATGTAGGAGGGTCTAATCCTTTTGTGTGTGCGTGTTGTGTGTAAGTCCAGGGTAGGCCTATGTAGGCGTAGGTCCAGGGTAGGCCTATGTAGGTACGTAGGTCCAGGGTAGGCCTATGTAGGTACATGTAGGTCCAGGATAGGCCTATATAGGTCCAGGGTACTAGTATAGGCCTATGTACATGTAGTTACATTGTAGGTCCAGGGTGGTACAGGTGGTGATGAACACGTAGGCAAAGATGAGGAGAGTGAAGATGAGGATAACTATTCAGATGGAATTGAAGTTGACTAAAACACCTGGACCCTTGCACAAGTACAACAATTGTATAGCCCTTGAAGATAATATTCATTATGTGGTAGGTTATGTAAACTGTGGTTAGCTAATCTGATGTTAGGCTGCCTGGTAGGTGTTGTGAGCTCCCTGTTCTAAGAGAGCGAACTGTGTACCTGTACATGTACAGTGCATGTCTTAAAAGCACACACTATATATGTGTAGCACCTATATACAAACCACACATTGTGTGCAGCGATGGTGATGGCATGCATGGGAGCATTAGTCCTGATGCCATAAACTTCACAATCAAGTACATGATGGGAGGGGGGTGAGTGGCCTGATGCAAAGCCTTTGGCCTAGTGGTAGAGGCATTTTAGTCTGTTGCATAATGTCCTGGTACTTTGTTGTTCTAGGGTTCAATAAGAGAGCTCTGTTTTAAAAAGCTGTTTGGGACTGTTTCTATGGAGATGAGACGACATGACATTCCAGTATCTATTTTTTGTACTGGTGAAGAACAGCAGGGTCCAGGAACCCAATGTTGAGACTGACCATCTGGAGTCATCCACCTCAGGCTCAGCGAATTTACTCAAGAATCGGAGTTTTGACCCTAGGTTCCAACTTACCAGGCAAGATGTCAGCTGGTCCGGAGGGCATGCACTTCTTCATCAAGTGGTCCAAAACCAACCAGATGGGCAGGTGTGTTCACCGTACCAAAGGCAGGCACATGTGTCCAGTTCCAGCAATGGAGGCCTAAAGAGAATGCTGTCACTGTTCCACTCACTCCTCACCCCTCTTCCACTTCAATTATGGGAGAACACTCACATCTAAGAGCTTCCGATTCACCTTTCTATCCCTGGTATGGTGGAGTTATGTGGCTACAATCCAGCCAAATACAACACCCACATTAGTGCAGCCATGTACAGTAGCTGCCAGAACAGGCCTTCCCACTGGAACCTCGGAAGAGGTGAAGCAAAGCATACCAGACATACGTATTGGTGCAGCCACAGTACATGTAAACTCTAATTGCTAACTAGCAATAGCACAAATTGTGTATGTTTTAACTGCACATTACATGTATCTATGTTTACACAAACCACACACTGTGTGCAGAGACAGGGGTTGAGCCTGATGCCATAACATGGGAGGGGGGTGGAGTCCTGATGCAGGGCTTTGGCCTAGTGGTAGACTGCTCAGCGCCCCGATGTGTAGACAAAGCTTTCCTTAATGCCATAAATGTAAGTATATATTGTGATAGCGCTCTTCCATTGGCGAAGTCCCAGAGGGTACTTCGCGCTTTACGTGTATTGATCGACGCTCCAGCTGCACACATGCAGACAAATATTGGCACATGCAGACTTGATGTTAATCGATCTAGGTAAGACTGAGAAGCCTACGTAGGTCGTAGCTGTACTGGAAAGTTCAAACGAATCATTTTTTTGCACGTGCCTAGCCTACGCGCTTAGCTGCATGCAGGCTAAACGAACACTATTTACAATAAACTTCAAGTGAAAACAACCCACTATATAGGTCAAAAGTGTCCATGACGACGTCATGTATATAATAAATATAATAGCCTTCACCATAATGCATTAAGCAGTGAGCTAGGGTGGGTGGGTGTCCCTCTAGCTGGCAGTCTAGACTATGGGAATTGGGGGGAGGAGGCTAGGGAAAAGGTTTCCACTTAGCTACCTGGCTTGCTATTGGCTCAGATCATCAAAATCCAGCAGCCTTGTTAATCTTCAGCTGAATTAACTTATTGTGCACATTTATTCACCATAAGACAATTATTGCCAATATTTATTAAACAATGTTGGCAGATGACGCAATGGCATACTTATATGAATAAATTATGCGCGGTAGAAATAAATTTTTTGTCTTGATTTTAGTTAAAGAATGGTTAATGGAATAATTTTTAGAAGCCCACAATCAGACCGATTTATAGTACATTATAAACTTGTTTAAAATTCAATTTGAAATAAAAAGCAAGAAGACCGCCTATGTATGGGCCATTTCTGGATATGATATGAGCTACTGAGGTAGCAGTCTTCAACTACTCAGTTCTTTTGAGTGCAAGTGCATAACTAGTCCTCTTCTTAGTGGTCCTTTTTAAGTATCATCTCTTCATTTAAATCCTTCATAGGTCTCAATCAGCTCATCAAAGTCCTTGGTCAATATAACAGCCACTGAAACAGGATATGGCATATCATATTAAGCATTCAGGCTTATCAAATGGTCTTTGCATGCATGGTTAACGGTATTTGGCATCTTCCACAATCCTATCACTTGGTCTTTAGCGAAAATAAATCGTTGCGCACAGTCCAAAAATTCTGAAAGTTGCATATTATAACACTCATAGATCAATACAACGATGCAAGGTGTTTATGCATAGGCACGGAGTAAACACCCTCAAAAAAGGGTATATTTATATGGCTCTAAGGTTGACTGGATTACACAACTCTACAAAGAAGTGTATTGTAAGTCTAATAACTATATCTCCTAACAGAGTATTGATTCCATACTATGAAAACCAAATTCTGTTATAGTGTGATAAGCAATGAGATAGCTGTCACACATTCGACGGCGAGCTGAAAATGAGCCATTGTGCATTGCCAGATTGTCCTGAAAGTTCACGGTAGATAGAAATTGCTTGCCTCTTATTGTAGTACAGAAATTAATCCAAAAGTAACCTCGGCGTCTCTCTATCACAAGGAAATTAACTCAAAATAATTACTTCTAATTGTGTTATCTTTATCCCAATTTTGAAAGCATTATATCTATGATACACAACGTGCAAATTTTCCCACAGGCGATAGTGCATGTATAATACAGTAATGCTACGTATTGAATAGTATTAATGCGTTAATATTTAGATATAATCAAGCGCTTTGCGCAGGGGGTGCCCACCCCCTCCCACCCCATTTTGGAAACCTACGCCCACTTTATTATCAATACGTTCCTATGATTAACTGCACAATACATAGAACAAGTATAATTTACAGCATTCACACAGCCAAGTGTATTTTTACTTCCTATAGTTCTATTATGCAGAGTTCATTTTACAATCCAACGTTTTTTAATACAGTCACCAGAGTTGACCATGTCACTGGCTTCACACCCATTCCCTTCAGCCACTGTTTTAATATGGCCACATTAATTTCTTCAACATTTATGTGGTGTTCTTTCTCCAATGCTTTCATGATATCTCCATTACTGTCTTCCAGCAGGAATATTCCAAACTTTAAATAATTAACACCAATATTTTGAGCAAAGTTCACCTTCTTATTTGAGAAGGATAGTAATTCCCTCAACGTGGGTGTTCCTGGAGGACAGGACACAAGATACTATCATATAGCAAAGGGGCAAAAAATATCTGTGCAATTAATGAAAGCATATAAGGACAAATGCACATATTGTAGCAGATATAGATGCATACTACTCCTCCCTCCAATACAACATAGACTTGGAGGTTAGATTCTCAAGCCTGGATCATCCCCTTCACTAAGACTTCAGTACATGTAGAACCACTAGATGTATAGCTGTGAATATTTATTAAATCAGTGGATGTACATACATTGCATTCCTCCATCACAGCATATTACATTTGGCCCATTGTATGCAACAATGCTACTAACCTTCCAAGTTTTCTACTTGATATATCAATTCTGACAATAGCTGCGAGGTAGGAACTGTCACTGCGCCACAGCATTTAGTATGCAGAGTTGTGCAGAGTCTGCATACCAACCATATTCAGATGAGTATCGTTGAAGTGTTCATATGCAGACGTCTGCATATGAACACTTCAACGATACCCGTCTGCATATGGTTAGTATGCAGACTCTGCACAGCTCTGCATACTAAATGCTGTGGCGCAGTGTGTAAGATGATCATCAATACATGTATGGAATTTTCAATTTATTCAATTCATTTTGACATTTCAGACATATAAATTGTACTTTATGAAGTGTTCTAAACAATGGTCAGAGTACAGGGTAGGTGGGAGTGATTGGAGATTTCCTTCACCCATTATAAATAGAAGTCAACAGCAGGTTGTGTACATGTATTTTTTCATAATAACATAATGACCATTCAAATACAATGTAAACGGTCAGGGATCGTGGTGGGAAAAATAAGCAAACAAAATGACTAATGATTTTCTCTATGCACATGAAAGTGATTTGGATGGAGGATAAGGTGATCCAAAAGCAAGTAAATAAGGTACAGATCTGATAAATTAGGGTTTGATAGGATGCTACAATGAAAGTTTCATACATTTTTCAAATAAGCATTAAAATCTGCAAAAATTGAAATACAATAAATACTAACAAGTGAGGAGTTGTGCATGCATATCTTGCAACATGTGTAGCCACAGTGAAGGTAAATGGCAACATTATCTTATGTGACAATAGTTTTTAATTGTAAACACCTAACCCACATCCATGCAAATATTGGATTGATATGAAGCAATTATGTGAAATACAGATATTTGTTATATTCATCAAATATAAAGATCATTATGCGAACCTGTAGGTTTCCATATTCCCATTTTTGACATTGATTGATTTTCATCAACAGGCTGAAGAATTCTGAGACCAGAAGGGAGTCGTCATTGATGGTTTCACCTGGCAAGAGCTCTCCACCAATGTCGTCTGAAGACACACAAAATTTATTTTTTAATAAATTATTTAAATAATAGATTTGATGTTGAAAGGTAATATATGCTCTGACACTGACAGTCCTCTCATATCTACACTGCAAGGCCGAGGCTTGTTTCTGCTGGCCAAGCTCTTATCCTATTCCGTTATTTGTATTAAGGTAACTTTGTTACAATTGATAGAAGTAATAGCAATTTCAACCTAATAAGCATAGGCACATCGGTTGTGGTGTGTGTGTGGTGTGGGGGGGGGGGGGGGGGGGTGTCCTTGCTTCCAAAGAATAAGATGAAGTGCATAGGATCAACGACCGATAAGCTTTGTTCTTACTGCTTACCACGCGATTACATTAATTGGTATGGAATGTGCGGCTGAGGAATGTGAGACTATCTTCCTAGCGGTATAATTACAGTATGTACCTGTGGGAATTTCCGCACACCTGAAACAATGATATAATATTTCTTACGTTATTGTACACCTATTCACAGTGACGTCATAGTAAGGACACCCACATCAGCTGATCAGACATATAAAGTATACACAGGTCGCCATGCACGTTGGTGTCAGCTTACAGAGAGGTCACATGACACTTGGCTATGATGGTTTTGTAAAAGTTTAATACAGCTAATAATAAATCAAAAGTTTCAGCTATCTGTCAAATTCCGGTCACTGGCAAAGCATGTGGTGTGATAATCATGACAAAAGGAGATTCCAATACCTCTATTTGGAATCATTTGATGGCTGCTCATAATGGGGTTTATTGCACCCTCAAGACAAAAATGGTATGTGCAGTATTTCAGTGTGCTATTTTATTTTTGTTGTTGAAGCATAGTTGATAGTGTGATAGATTTGTATTATTGTAGCATTTGTTCTACTCAAATTCCAGAATCCATCAAGGCATCTGTGGCTAGTCCTCAATAATTCCTGATTTCCATCCAGCGCCTTAAATCAGCATTCCTGTTTCAGTCATGCAACCTGAGCTTTGAAAGAAGACCGATTTTAAGGGAGTCCTTTGGATGACTAAAAGAAACTTTCATCTGTCTGCAACATGTTGTTCAGAATTTCATGATGCAGCATGTTGTTCAGAATTTCATGACTATATTTCACCAGCATCCAGTGGTTCATCACAAAGGAGCACATTATGACCGTAACATTGAATTTGCCCTTCAGCTTGGTAGTGTCGGAATGTCAAAGGTCACTCAGTTTATACTTTTGATTTGAGGGATGATGGCATCAAGCTCTCCATAGCTGGTGATCTATGGAGAGGCAATGGAATGACTCTTTAATGATTATGTGGCCATGGGATTGCTCGCAACTGGGAGATGAAAACCATGCTTATTGCAGCCTCTCCTTGTGGTCATGAAAGGCATACACTGTCAGGAGAGTACATTGATAAAGCACTTCTTGCTAGTGGGCATAGAGCACAGCTTTTCAAACGTGCTTGTGATAATGTGGGTAGCAACATAGTGCTTGCTTGGAATAAGTATAAAGCCATTCAATGTTTAGATCACCTCTCAGTCAAAATATTCACAGCTGAATTACAATGTAGAGACAAGCCTTTGCAAGGTTTAAGTGTTAGCAGTGCACTTTAATCATTCTGCCATAGCAAAGAATGCACTGGCAGATTTACAGAAGGAAATGAATATGTACTTGATCAGGATGTTAAGATTCGGTGGTGATCAGCATTCAAAACTCACGAAGTACATATATTGCACGATAATCAAGCCCCAATGATGGTTTATGATGTGAGAAATGCTGGTCATTCATACTAGTTGAACAAGCTTAATGTTGATGAGTGGACAGAAGTTGAAGAACAGCTAGATGTTTGCAGTTGACTACAGATGCATCACAGATGATGGAAGGTGGAAAATATCCAATGTGGCCCCAGAAACAGATATTTTGTTCCCAGTGCGTACTGCAAAGGGTTAAGCTGCAGTCCCCACAAATTCATTCCATGTTAACTGATGGAGTGGGGCAGCAAGGTCAGCAAAACGATTAATGTATCGCCGGTAATATGAAGCAAGCCCCAGAAACTGTCGTATGTCTCCTGCATCTACTGGTTTGGGCCACTCTGTTACTGCCCGAATCTTGCTGCCATCAGGAGTCATTCCATTTCCTGAAAATACATGCCCTAGGTATGTCACTTGTGACATTCCGATTTGACACTTGACACCCCGGAGTGTTAATCCAGCTTGTCTCAGTCGTTTGAATGCCTCACGTAAGTGAACTTTATGTAACTCCTCACTTTCAGAGTGAATTAAAACATCATCAATGTAAGTTGAGACAAACGGAAGACCTCGCATGATGATATTCATTAGGCGTTGAAATGAGCTTGGGGCTCCACTTAACCCAAAAGGCATCCTGGTAAACTGAAACAATCCCATCCCTGGACCTGGGCAGAAAGCAGTTTTCTCCTGGTCTACACAATCTACTGGAACTTGCCAGTAGCCACTCTGCAGGTCTAATTTGCTAAAGATCACTGAACCAGAAAGGCGATCCTGGACTTCATCCACAAGAGGCAACGGATAAGCATCTTTGTGGGTTCGTTTATTCAGTTCCCGATAATCCACGCAGAGACGTAATTCCCCAGATTTCTTCCTCACATAGACAGCTGGTGCCATCCATGAACTGCTACTCTCTACTATAATTCCTTTCTGGAGCATGTGCTGAATCTGGCTTTCAACTTCTGTTCTAAAGTGTGCCGGAATTCTTCGAGGTGGAACTCTAACTGGTGGTCCATTGGTGCTGATTTTGTGGCATGTGATGTTAGTTGTACCAGGTGTCATGATGAATAGATCTTTGAACTCTGTACTGTAGAGTTGAAGCACGGTTTAATGAACTCTGGAAGTTCAACATTTGCATGGTCATCAAATGTGGGGATGGTACACCCCTCAATTTCTTCACTATTGTCGTCTACCACAGATAGAGCAGCACAAAATTTTGATCTCCTTTGCTTCTCAGCTTCGAGGGCGGGTGCTAACTCCAATGGAATGTAGTGGCTCTTTTGTTTGTTCTGGGTACTCCTTTCAATTCTTGGAGTGACAGTCACTGGGGTCGTTGTGAAGTCTAAAACAAGACCTTTAGAAAAATTCAGTAGATACTCCAGCTATTTTACCTTTCATTATCGACACCTCACTCCTAATTGAAGCTACAGTGACACAATCTGGTGGGCTTACTGTTGTGCGGAATGACTGTTGCCCCCTGCAATCATCCCATTGGGGTTTGCCTGATTGAATCTGCTACGACAGTAACGACGAATGTGCCCAAATTTTCCGCATTTGAAACACTGGACAGACCTTGTGTGCTCAACACTGTGCCTGCTCCCAACTGTATTTTGATGTTTCAGTGCTGCTACTTGCTCTGTAAGGGCAAGGACTTGGCCTTGAAGTTCTGCTACAATGCAATCACGCTGAGACTGAGACACACTCGCAACTGGTTGTTCCTCTTCCAATGACATCAGCAGTTTAGCACGTTCAAGTGTGGACGTCAATTCTTTAGCATCTCCCGTAGCACGAAGCTGTCTGCTAACTGCATTAGGCAAGCCAGCTACGAATCGGTGCAACAATAGTTGCTCGCGAGCACGAGCTTCGAGCTTTGGCATTGCTTGATCTAACAGTTGTTTTAGTTCGTGAAGGAAAAGAGACAACGCTTCACCCGGAACCAACTTTCTTTGATGGAACTGCTCTAGCGTAGTGAAACTAGTTGATACCATGGCGGCGGTGAGCTTTTCCTTGACAATACCGTAGTTCTTTCTTTCGTCATCGCTGAGGTCAAGCCACGTGGCGAGCGCCTCTCCCTCTAATAGAGTCGGCAACTTCACAGCCCTCACCTTCTCATCCCAGCCGTTGGCATCACTACAAATGTCGAAACGCGTAAGCCATTCTCGTACATTTCCCGATGCAAAAGGCTTAGGAAGACTTGTGTGAGTCGAAGATGCCATTCGCTGCTACCAATGTAATATTGGCTCTGAATCAAAATCTATTATCCTCACGTGCTCTCCGATTACATCATACACCCAATATTAATCAATACACATGTACTACACATACATGTACAACCGGCTTCCTGACCATTCTGCTGTACTGTACACCAAATGAAAGTGGGATTTACATTACAGTACTTGCAATTATTACCATAAACAAACCTACAATGAGTAATGTTAATGTATTATACATGTACAGAAGCCATATGAAAAAAGCCATAGGCATGTACAAACATTTCCAATACATGTATTCATTTTGACCATGTACATGTCAGTGCATTTTTTTTTTGCAGGTGTTGTACTTAATGGACAAGTTCAATGCCATTGACACATTCTACCATGAGCTATCCACCATTCTTCCTTCAACACCAATGTACATACCTGTGCACACATTATGTAAATAGCCTGTACACCATCCTCACACACACACACACACACACACACACACTCACACACAACACACACACACACACACACACACACACATACACACAGACCGGGCTTGTACCACTTGCAGTGACTTTGGGTTCTTATTTCTCACACTGTTTTCACAAATCGTACATGTGCATGACCTGTGCACACATTATGTAAATAGCCTGTACACCATCCTCACACACACACACACACACACAACACACACACACAACACACACACACATACACACAACACACACACCCACACACATACACACAACACACACCCACACATACACACACCACACACACATGCACACAACAACACACACA
>JABACO010000014.1:3412516-3493562 GCA_013339895.1 Ephydatia muelleri
GATACGATATCTTGGCGACTTCATCTAGGTACACTGTATGAATGACAGTATGGGAAGGGGGGAGGGCCGGGGGAGATGACTTTGTGACTCAGTTAATTGAAATTGTTTTACCTTAGTGTTTTCGCTGCTTCTTTCTACACAACTTGATTCCTTCACTCCAGTAGGCAGTGTCGTTCTTCGTATACATCCTTCTCTTTCGGCTAAGTAGAGAATTTGCTGATATTCTTTGCTCAGTTAGCATGATCTCCTCAGTGGGGTCCCATTTGCAGGAACTGAAGTAACTGTGCTTAGCAACGTCGTTTAACTTCTCAACACCTGTCAAATTATGAGATGTATTATCATATGGTAATGCTATATTATTCTCACAATTGTTTTATGTTACCATGCCGCCTTATCATTTGTGGCACATGGACTGCCATAACATGCATGTATGGAGTTACATTGCTTTTTTGATATCCTTGTGCAAATTTGGAAAGGGAGATAAAAGAAGATATCCATTTTTTTGCCTATAGCAAAGGTATAAATATCAGTGGTGTAATACAAATACATGTATTATTTTAGTAGCATCCCACCTTTCTTTCTACCTCATCAGCATCAGGCATCCAGATTCCTATTGATGAATACAGATCCTCAAAATCCTTTATGAAATAACGTATGAATTTGCATTTTAATGCACATTACATGCATGTACCTTCCATAGTTTTGCTATTGTTTTGCAACATGTAGAAGGCAAAATATCTGGAAAGTATTGTGGTAACTTTGCAAGTACTTTCTTCTTGTCACTGCCACCCAGAGATGTCCAATCAAGTGCTTGAGATTCTTTTTTTCTCCAAATAGAAAGATACACCACAGGATTGAATTTTGGACACCAGTTTCTTCAAAATAGCACCTTGTAGTGGGTCTGCTTGTTTCCTGCAAACTTTGATGTCACTTTCTACGGCTTGATTGATAATGTTCTCTAGGAGCACATCAATAATCCGGAGCAATAGATGGAGCTCATCAGGCACTACATGGTCAAGTTCAACAGGTAAGAGAGGTTGGTACTTCACTCCATAAGACTCCTTAGTGTTTGAACTTGACTGTGTACGTGTAGAGGCACACTGTTTTATGTCTTCAATGGACCGTGCCTGGTGCACCTTTGAAGTATCCCAACTATGGAATATATATGTATACATGTACATGTACATGTACTCTGTCAATGTAGGAATGACAGATTAACTAACCGATCACTGGCTGGTATTATGCACCATATGCAGGCATATGTAGAATTGGCCTGGCCCAGTCCCATAAACATTAGAAGGAACTTGAAGACACAAGATTTATACATACATTTAAATTATAAGTGAATTGGGCTACAGGCACATGTACCTTTAGATCTCCTCCCAAGTAGAACTCCAGTTTGTATACTTTCCCACCAACTTCAATATACATTTGGATGCCATGAGTGCCTGAATTCCATCCAGTAGTGGATGAAGTGTTTCAGATAGCAGTTGATATGATTCAGGCATCTTAACCACAGCCAGCGTATGATTATCTGTTGAAGAAGTTTAGTTGTACATGTAATAGCATCTCTTATGTGCATGTACATGTGGAACGTTCTCTACGAAAATGGGTCTTGTGGATTTTACTTTATAACATAAAATTGAAATCGGTATATCATCCGAAATATTAACGCTATCAGGTTCCTATTTTTAACACAACATACCACACCATTACTATATGTGAAAATCCATTTTGGTGTCTTACACATGCGGGGTACCGACGCTTCAAGGTCCGATACCCCGTAGGGTTCAAAACGGCCACATCTTCAGGTAGGAGTGTCCAAATCGGTTCAAAATAGGTACCTATGTAGAAGGGTCCTACCGCTATTGATTTGTTCTGTTCGTTAATTTTTGCTTTATCCGTTATGGAGATACAAGTGTGCAAAGAAATTGCATATTTCCCGGGCGTTACGCGCCATTAACGTATAACGACTGGCTTCGAGGACATCCTCGTAATATGTTAATGGCGCGTAACGTTCTTCAATTGTGTCACTCAACGTTTCATTAACCGCACTGCAGTATACTCCATTGTGTGGTTCTGGTACTCTGTGAATCTTTCTTCTTAGGTGTACATTCATCTCAGTACGAACTTTTTTATCTTGTATGACCGTGGTGTTGAAGGAAGAATGGTGGATAGCTCATGGTAGAATGTGTCAATGGCATTGAACTTGTCCATTAAGTACAACACCTGCAAAAGCGTAGTACATCCTTTTCTATCAAGTGCAGCACAGTGTTTTATGTCAAACTAGTTGTATGCAGGGAGTAAAATGAGTGTATAGGGTATTGCAATGGCTGGTTGTGAAGCACATTAAGTGGATATGTAATGTGTACTTATTGTGAGACATTTAATTCCCCTGCATACAACCATAGATACAATTGTAGTCCTGACATGCTGAAGGAAAAGCCTTCATGGTGATGAATTTTATTGCACCTAAGCTATCAGTAGAGATTGTGGTAGGTCAGGGCCTTGGTAAGTTTACACAGAACTGACAGAAGGAAGTTAGTAACGATATTCATTATGGCTCTGTAGACAAAAATACTGTACCCCCTTCTAGCGAGGTCAATCTGAGCACTTGTTCAGGAATAGTATTGCAGCAAAGTAATTTGGTAGACAGTACTGTAACACTACATCTACATCTAGTTGTTAGAAACAAGAGATGGAATTCACTGCAAGTGGGAGCAAGAGGCAGAAAGAATGACGAAAATGTTAGCTAGGTTTAAAGAATTGCGAAAGCATTGCTTGTGAGCCTCATGTTGCATGATGCATGTATGTATAGAGAACCTGTCATAAGGGAGCTCCACATGCAGAAGTTGTCAATTATATAAAAAAATAGAGAGCAACACATTACGAGTACAAAAGCTCAGTCCCATACAGAAATTGAGAATAGAATCATTGTCAACTTAAATATGCATACGAGCAGTTCGATAGAACTGAATGCAAGTGTATGTGCAGAGAACAAGTTCACACCTTGCATGCAATGTACATGAGTTTGTATGTGTGTGTATAGTGTGCACCATCATTAGACAGGTTTAATGTTTGCCACGGTGTGTGTGTGTGTGTGTGTGTATGTGGTAGCCGCATGTCCCATACGATGTACATACATCGTGTTTGTCCCCATTGGATTGGTCCTCTATACATACACTTGCAACCTATGTGCAGTCAAAGGAGGATCTACAGAGAACCCAGTCACGTGGGAACTCCACATGCATGAAGAGAATACAGTTACATTTACGCAATGTGTGCACGTGCATAAGAGTGTGAGAGTTACTGTGAGGTCATGTTCACATATTCTGCTGTGAGAAATAAGAGACCAAACCCTTTGCAAACTTGTGGTACAAAACTGAGTGGATATAGCATAAAGAACACAGAGAAGTGTAGCAAGGTTATGCCAGATGGAAGAATGATGTGAGTACCTAGGAGCTTAAAAGCCCTCACACGTCATGTTACATAGTGTTATTCTTTGCCTAGTGTATAACTTTGTGTGTGTGTATGTGTGTGTTGTGTGTATGTGTGTGTGTGTATGTGTGTGTGTGTATGTGTATGTGTGTGGTATGTGTGTGTGTGTGTGTGTGGGGGGTGTGTTGTGTGTTGTGGTGTGTGTGGTGTATGTGGTAGTGTGTGGTTGTGTGTATGTGTGTGTGTGGGTGCGTGTATGGTGTGAGTTGTGTGTATGTGTGTATGTGTGTGTTGTGTGTATGTGTGTGTGTGTGTGTGTTGTGTGAATGTGTGTGTGTATGTGTGGTGTGTGAGTTGTTGTGTGTATGTGTGTGTTGTGTGGTAGTGGGTGTGTGTGTGTTGGTGTGTATGTGTGGTGTGTTGTGTGTATGTGTGCGTATGTGTGTGTGTATGTGTGGTGTGTATGTATGTGTGTTGGGTGTGTGTGTGTATGTGTGTGTATGTTGTGTGTATGTGTGTGGTAGTGTGTGTTGTGTTGTGTGGGGTGTGTGTTGTGTGTATGTGTGTGTGTATGTGGTGTGTTGTGTGCATGTGTGTGTGTGTTGTGTATGTGTGTGTGTTGTGTGTGTGTGTGTGGGTTGTTTGTGTGTGTGTTGTGTGTGTGTGTGTGAGGATGGTGTACAGGCTATTTACATAATGTGTGCACAGGTCATGCACATGTACGATTTGTGAAAACAGTGTGAGAAATAAGAACCCAAAGTCACTGCAAGTGGTACAAGCCCGGTCTGTGTGTATGTGTGTGTGTGTGTGTGTGTGTGTGTTGTGTGTGAGTGTGTGTGTGTGTGTGTGTGTGTGTGTGAGGATGGTGTACAGGCTATTTACATAATGTGTGCACAGGTATGTACATTCATGCACATGTACGATTTGTGAAAACAGTGATGTGTGTGTGCATGTATGTGTGTGCAAGTCTGTGTGTGTGCATGTATGTGTGTGTGCATGTATGTGTGTGTGCAAGTCTGTGTGTGTGCATGTATGTGTGTGTGCATGTATGTGTGTGTGCATGTACATATGTGTGTGTGCATGTATGTGTGTGTGCATGTATGTGTGTGTGCAAGTCTGTGTATGTGCATGTATGTGTGTGTGCATGTATGTGTGTGTGCATGTATGTGTGTGTGCATGTGTGTGAATGCACAGGGGTGTACATTCATGCACATGTACGATTTGTGAAAACAATAACCCAAAGTCTCTGCAAGTTGTACAAGCCCAGTCTGTGTGTGTGTGTGTGTGTGTGTGTGTGTGTGTGTGTGTGTGTGTGTGTGTGTGTGTCATGTGTGTGTGCACAGGTGTGTACATTCATGCACATGTATGATTTGTGAAAACAATATTTCTCTGCAAGTGGTACAAGCCCAGTCTGTGTGTGTGTGTGTGTGTGGGGGGGGGGGGGGGGGGGGTACAGGCTATTTACATAACTATGCAAGGTGTGTTGTTACACATGTACGTGCTTTGTGAATAAAGTGTGAGAAATAAGAGCCCAAAGTCACTGCAAGTGGTACAAGCCCTGTCTGTGTGTGTGTGTGCATATGCATGTGTGTGCACATGTGTGTACATTCATGCACATGTATGATTTGTGAAAACAGTGAGAGAAATAAGAACCCAACGTATCTACAAGTGGTACAAGCCCAGTCTGTGTGTGTACATGTGTGTGTGTGTGTGTGTGTGTGTGTGTGTGTGGCGTGGGCGTGTTTGTGTGTGCAAAGATACAGTAGGTAGGTGTGTGGCAGGTAACAATGCAAGTGCGTAGTGCATGTTCACGTGCTATGTGAGCTAAGTTATAGCATCCTTGCAGTGTAGCCGAGTGGGCGTGACAGGAATGAAGTTAAGCAAGCGAATGTGGGAAAGCTTTATAATTTTATAATACACTACTAGGTACCGAACGGGGATGCGAATGACTAGGGAAAAAAAATCCTTACGCGCGTCCGCGACGTGGGAGGCGGCGACAACCATCAGGCGCTAGCTGACAACCATTCACTTGGATCCGTTAATTCGGTACGATCGTCATACGAAGTGATCTTCTTTGACCCGTATAGCCTCTGAAAATAAAACAAAACAACAAAAAACAAACAGACACTGAGTTGCGAACGGCTATGTAGCTTAGTTTAAGGCGGAGAATGGGCGGAACAAGGAAGTGATTAATATTCATGCGGAATATAATGGGAGAATGGAACTAGGGTTGCCTGGGCAAATCGAGCAGGAAATGTGCATTAACTTTGCACACCTGTATCTCCGCAACGGATAGAGTGAAAATTAACGAACAGAACAAATCAATAGCCCTCTACCTACAAACCGAATTTGAAGCGATTTGATTACTCCTGCCGAAAGTTATGACGGGTTCATACCCTGTGGGGTATCGGACGTTGCAATACGGGCACGGAGCAAGTGCAAGACCCCAAAAAGTATTCTACCGTAGAGAAATGGTGTAGTATGAAGTGCTGCAAATAGGAAGTCAATGGCAAGTACCGTTCCGAAGTTATAGCGATTCAAACGTGAATGATTTTTATAACTTTTATATATATATAGCGAAGGGCCATTTTCTCGGACCCATATATAGTGAAGGGCCATTTTCTCGGAAACTGACCCATATGACAATTTATATTCCAATTGCTAATGGGCCATTTTGGTTTCTACTTGCTCGTACCCAGACCCGAAGGAGTTGGGTCTGGGTACAAGGCTTCTTATATTTTTTAGGCTCTGAATAATCGATATAGAGCAAAATACACAATGCGAGTTAAATGATGATGTTAAATGATATTGATCAACTAGATGCTTTCTAGTCCAGAGTGAACCTAAATTCACTATGCACTAGCTCTACTGGGAGAGGGACACTGCACGGTACGCGCCCCTTTGATGAACGAGCTCCTCTGATGCATAAGATGGATGAGCGGAGGAGAGAAAAGGACAGACGGCATCACAACCAACCAATGGTTTGGCTGCAGGATGAGTTCCATTTGGAAGCTAGCCGGTCTGCAAGGCGTTTATAAAACGTTGTTGCAATTGGACCCATTCCACCAGTAAGAGGCTTTTGTATTTTTTTATGTTTTTCTTAGAGAGGTGCAGAGTTGGATAATGAATATTAAACTTTAACTTGCTACTTATGTCTGTGTAAACCTACCACGGGCCCTGACTTACCACAATCTGCAGGATAGGGTAGCTACAATAAAATTCATTGCCACAGGCCATGCAGGAACAACACAGCCAATGCAGGACCATCGCCCTTCAAAAAATTAATAATAATAAATTTTACATGCGTGGTGCACCATGAAGAGGAAGCACACAGTGTTGCAGGTCACACTAGTTGTATGCAGGGAATTAAGTGAGTGTTTAAGTACTCCTAGAAGGGTATAGCAAGAGCGGAATGGGAAGCACAATACTTTGTACTAATTGTGAGAAGGCTAGGCCAGGAACAGTGGAGTGCAATAACACTCGTTGAATTCCCTGCATTCAAACTTATTTACTAGTGATGCAACATTGTACTGTTGGCCTGTAAGGTTAGACTGTTACCTTTGGCGATGAATATTATTGTACCTACCTATCATTGCAGATTGTGGTGGGTCAGGGCCCGTGGTAAGTTTACACAGACATACCTTAGAAAACTAGTAAACAATTTCATTATTCTGCTGTTGCCAGACTCCCAAACGCTTTTACAGGTAAAACATAGAGTGCTAGATGGTGAGTGTAACTGAGGGAAAAAGTATACTTTTAGAGAAGACTACAAGCAACAATGCAGAGGAAAACCACAGTGAGTACGAAAGCAGGGTACATAAATTGAGAATAGAATCAGTTGCCTCTTAATCTGTGTCATCGAATAGAACGCTGTGCAGAGGAAACGTTCAGAGAGGCAGACCTTACACTTGAATGTATTTGGATGTACCATCATTATTAGAGTGTGTTATAATGTTGCCAAATGTGTCACGGTGCATAAATGTTGTGTTTATGTGTGTGTGTGTGTGTGTGCAAGTGATGTGCTCAAGAATTGTACAGTGCTATTTGCACAACGTATACACATGCATAAGGGTGTGTGAACCAGTATGAGGGCATGTTCACGCACTCCATATGGTGTGGGCAAAAAGAGACTTGAAGTCAGCATAAGCAGCAATAGTTGAGGCATAAAGAATGATGAGAAGGTGAGCAAGTTGAGCAAGCGTTATGCGAAATAAGAAAGCTTTATTACACACTTCTCTACTAGAGAAAGATTATGTGAGTGCATAGGAATATAGTGGTAAATATAGTGTTATTCTTTGCACATGCATGTATACAGTGATGTACAGTGTATGCAAGCACAAAGGACCAAACCAATGGGACACAGAGGATCAATATACAGGGACAAAATGTACATACAAAGGACCAATCATATGGGCCTATGGGGACACAATGCATGTACAAAAGAACAATCCTATAGGGACACGAGGTACCTGTGTGTACAAAGGACCAACCCTACGGGGATCGTATGCACAAATAGAGGACCAATCCTATGAGCACACGATGCACATACAGTCGTCCAATCCTATGGGACGCTGCATGTAGCTACACATACTTATGTACATGTGAGAGCTCTATGTCAGGTACGAAGAACCATTTATATGGGAAACCCAGCCTGCACAAAGAGGAGTTGTTATAAGGAATGCTTCGGCAACAATGCAGGGGAAAAACTAAGAGAGTGGTACAGAAGCTCAGTACATAAACCCACTCAAAAATGCACACAGTTAAATGGAATAGATCCCGTGCATGTGATAAAGTGTGGTGTGAGAGTGTGTCATCATCATCAGACTGGTTTATTGTGTGCCACATGTACTGTACGTGAGTGTGGGTGTTATATGCCATACGATGATGTACAGGTTTATATACGCAACAATTCAAGTGTGTGCACAAGTGCAGGAGACTGTGTGAGCTAGCATGGGTGCATGTTCATGTATTATGCGTGAGCTGAAAATTGTAAATACAACCGATGTCATGCACGCGTAGCTGAGTGGGCGTGACAAGAATTTTAGCATGGGCTATACTAATAGCAAGTTGGAAGCTTTATTACACGACTAGAGGATGATGCAAGTGCGTAGCAAATAGCCTTACTCACGCCGTGTTGAATACTGTCACCCCGCGAAGTGGGAGGCGCAAGAATACTGCAACGATTCATTCAGATCCTTCAATTTGGTACGATCGTTTTGCGAAACGAGAAGCGTTCTTCCTTTAATTCACCGGTATAAACTCGCTGCCTGGGTGAGGTAAAATTGTTGCAAACGGCTAGCTTAGTTATAGGCAGAGAATGTGGGCGGAACAAATAAGTTATCGAAATTTATTGTGGATTGGGTGAATGGAACGCGGGTTGCATACAATAATGGCGCTCATCGAGCAGGAAATGTGCATTAAATTTGCACAGCTGTATCTCCGTAACGGATAACATAAAAATTAGCGAACTGAAAAAATCAATAGCGACAGGACCTCTCTACATACACACTGAATTTGAAACGAATTGGACGCTCCTACCTGAAGATGTGGCAGTTTCGAACCCCATGGGTAATCAGGTCTCATAACGTCGGCAAGGAGCTTGTGTAAGACACGAAAATATAGATCTACATACAGAAATGGTGTGCTATGAAGTGTTGAAAATAGAAAGTCGATAGCGTTTACAGTGCGGAAGTTATAGCGATTTAAACGTAAGGCATTTTTATAACAAATTTTATAATATGCACTAGGTCCCTTTTCGCGGAAACGATCCCATATATAGCCACTTTTCATTTTCTCGGAAACTGACCCAATTATACATGTATACAGGCTGTCCCCTCGGGACCATATAATAGGGTCAACAGTCGTATATAGCTTGTCGGTGTGTGATAGACATTCCTTAGAGTGATTCATCCCCTAACTTACGCGCGCGAAGCCGGAAGTTTTAAAGAAACTGCATGAGAAAAGATTGCACGTATTTGCTTCTATAGGGTGCGTTCTATACATCCCCGCCCCTTTACCCCCTACATGTACACGCTGTTTTGTTTTGAGTGTTTCCTTTTGAGGGTACATAGATTACCCTGTTGCGCTGAGCTTCAGCTCAGTGTCAGGTAATATAAAAGAAATGACTAGAGCTAATTCAAAAGCCTCATGTGTTATACTTGGGCGCTACTCTCGTGCATCAGTATTCCTGCAGAGTGGGTAGAGCGAAAAGCATATTACATTCATGTGCCTCTACCGTAAGCTGCATGTTCAAATGACATGCACACATTAGAACCACTCGATGCAACACCGATATTTAGTGCACAGTAAAACAATAAGTTGAATAATTAATCATCTTTAGTACATGTAGATGCCTCTCGAGTTCAACCACGTGTACAACTTCTATTTCCTGCATTACATCGGTGCGAGTGGTGTTATACTGCGTGTTTCATAGGTAATTAACACAAAAGTTTGAAACAAACATTCGTGCATAACTAAAAGGATCCGTTTAAAGACCATATTGAATGGTTTTCAAAATGGTTTTTCTCTTTTTTTGTAGCTTAATCCTAACCGGAGAAACGGGCCTTTAAGTACCGATAAAACAACGTATGGCGATTAATGCGGAAATATTATAAAAACTATGACCCTCTTAATGCCGGTATTGAAACGGTCATAACTTTTTTGTCTTTTAACATTTCGATCCCAAATTTCATATGAAGAATGGAATGTTGTAGGCCTACACAAGGAATGGCATTTGGGAACATTTGTATACTAGAATTTCAACATGCATTTATCAATGTATAAAACTAAATTGTTGACGTCCGTTTAATGTTTCAATTTTTTTTAACCAAATTACCCCAAGTAATAAATGATTTGAAAGACATTGGGGTACGTTTTGAATACTTAAAAACTGTAAAATATATAAATAAATATAAACACATGAATAGTACACAATTACACAAGACATCATGCAGTAACAAACTGCACCAATGTAATAGATTTATCTGCTTCATCATCTTCAGTTCTTCTACTGTTCAATATGAAACAATTAACTTAGTACCTCGTTTACTGTTCTTTACAAACAGCAATTTTCCATTATATGTTTTGTTCATTCCAGGTGAGATATTCCACTCCTGCCCTATGTATTTATCTAATAACCATTAAGGATTTTTAATAGCTATTTTAATACATTCCAGTGAATCTGTTGAGATTTGAGGATATATTGTGCATTCATTAACAAGTATAGACTTTACTTTTTTTCAGTTTTGCCTTTAGAAACTTTATCTCACTTGCTTTGCTCTTCTTGAAGTCTGGAATGTTGTTCTTTTATTCTCAGGTCATCATTGACTTTTCTTTGCTGCCATGTAAATATTGCTCTCTTTATTGCAAACAAGATAGGTTTTACTTAAATTTCATCAGCTTTGCTCTGAAGCCAGGATAGTGTTTAATTTTTCGTACATTTTCCCATCAATGAAGCCTATATTAGCATTAGGTGCATGCCGAACATGGTAATCAACAAGACCAAGGGTCTGTTCAGATAGCATATGATGCACTGGAGCAGCTTGACTTCTTACTAGCATATCATTTGATGGGTTATTGAGAGAACCATGTAAGTATGGCTCCAGCTGCTGCTCAAGAACTTTAAGCTCATAACTTCATGTAATTAAGATTCCTCATCACTTGATAATTGTGCTTGTAAACACAATAGAGTCTCATCCTCTTGACTTGGCTTGTCTCCAAAGACTTTTGATGTAGCAATGAGAAAGAAAGTTGGTTTCTGTATCAGGTCCCACAATGTCATTGTGCGCAACTTTATCATGGGAACCATTTCAAGGTTAGCCTTACTTTTGCTATTCTGTAAATCATTAATTAAGCTCGACTTCAAACTCTTTTTGCAGTAACACATATTTTGCAGATAATCCAATAACCTCTCTTTAATCTTAAAAAATTTTCAGCCAAATAAAGTAAGACAATGAATCAATTTCCTACATTTAGAATACCAGTCCCTGGCTTTATATTTTCATGATGTACAAGGTGCTTAAAGCCACTTGGGTCTCCAGTACCCAGTTTAAACCGCACCGCATCTTGGTTTATCCATATATAACATTTGCCACTGCACAATCACTGCCAAATGTGCAACTTTGTATTTTTCTTCAATACATTTTTCAATTGTTGGTTCACCATGCCTGCACTAAGCTTGCTAACCAAGTTAGACATCTTTGAATATTTACCTTGTTGAACATTTCATATATATTTTTTGTTTACGAAGTTCTGTGCACAATGTAATTTCTATTGCAGCCTTGCGTTTTAATGCTTGAGTAAGCTTTCTTGTATTATCTTTCGAAATTTGGAATGCCTTTGAACTGTTTATAGTATTTTAAATACATTTATTTGACATTTTACATAATTTCTCCCTCGCATCATCACACTTATTGCAATCTGATCTTAGCCATTTATCATGGGGTCTTGTATTCTGCTGGAATTTGCTGAGGCAACTCAGACCTTGATATCACATAATCATCACTTAGAAGTTGCACAATAGCTTCCCTATTTGTTTTTAGTGCACACAGTTTTTACACAACGTACCAACAGATGCTTTTAAAGCTTCAATATTTTGGCTCCATGAATGTTATTCAAATTCGAGATAAGAACTATAGGTAGCGGTCTTCAAATACTCAGTTCTTCCAACTTTTGCGTGCAACTGCATAACTAGTCCTCTTCTTAGTGGTCCTTTAAGTATCATCTCTTCTTAGTGGTCCTTTAAGTATCATCTCTTCATTAAAATCATCTTCATAGGTCTCAATCAGCAAATCAAAGTCCTTGGTCAATATAACAGCCATCTGAAATAGGATATGGCATCTGATTGAATCATATTAAGCATTCAGGTTTATCAAATGGTCTTTGCATGCATGGTTAACGGTATTTGGCATCTCCCACAATCCTATCACTAAGACTTTAGCGAAAATAAATCATTACGCAGTCCAAAAATTGCATATTATAACATTCATAGATCAATGCAACAATGCAAGGTGTTTATACATAGGTAGGGAGTGAATACCCTCAAAAGGGTGTATTTGTGGCTCTAAGGTTGATTGGATTACACAATTCTACAAAGACGTGTATTTTAAGTCTAATTATTTTATCTCCTAACAGAATATTGATTCCATGCTATGAAAACCAAATTCAGTTTTAATGTGATAAGCAACGAGATAGCTGTCACACATTCGACGGCGAGCTGAAAATGAGTCATTGTGCATTGCCAGATTGTCCTGAAAGTTTCATGGTAGATAGAAATTGCTTGCCTGTTATTGTAGTACAGAAATTAATCCAATAGTAACCTTGGCATCTCTTTTCATCCCTCTATCACAAGCAAAGTAACTCAAAATAATTACTTCTAAGTGTTATCTTTATCCCAATTTTGGAAGCATTATATCTATGATACACAATGTGCAAATTTTCCCACAGGCGATGGTGCATGTGTATTTTGGTAGTGCAATATACATGTATATTACAGTAATGCTACGTATTGAATAGTATTAATGCTATATAATGAAAAGTTAACGCGCTTTGCGCCGGGTATGGGGGAGGCCCATCCTCCTTCCAAATCCTTTTGGAAACCTACGCCCACTTTATTATCAATACGTTCCCAT
The DNA here is from genome assembly GCA_013339895.1 of Ephydatia muelleri. NCBI lineage: Eukaryota > Metazoa > Porifera > Demospongiae > Spongillida > Spongillidae > Ephydatia > Ephydatia muelleri. The sequence goes on from JABACO010000014.1 coordinate 3,425,584, forward strand.
GATTAACTGCACAATACATAGAACAAGTATAATTTACAGCATTCACACAGCCAAGAATACTTTTACTTCCTATAGTTCTATTTTACAGAGTTCATTTTACAATCCAACGTTTTTTAATACAGTCACCAAAGTTGACCATGTCACTGGCTTCACACCCTTTCCCTCCAGCCACTGTTTGAATATGGCCATATTAATTTCTTCAGCTTTCATTTGGTGTTCTTTCTCCAATGCATACGTGATATCTCCATTACTGTCTTCCAGCAGGAAGATTCCAAACTTTAAATAATTAACACCAATCTTTTGAGCGAAGTTCACCTTCTTATCTGAGAAGGATAGTAATTCCCTCAATGTGGGTGTTCCTGGAGGAAGGGACACAAGATTCTATCAGATAGCAAAGGGGCAAAAAAAAAAAGGTGCAATTTATGAAAGCATATAAGGACAAATGCACATACTGTAGCAGATATGGATACATACTAATCCTCCCTCCAATACACCATAGACTTAGAGGTTAGACTCTCAAGCCTGGATCATCCCCTTCACTAAGACTTCAGTACATGTAGAACCACTACATAGATAGCTGTGAATAAATCAGTGTATGCACATGCATTGCAGTCCTCCATCACAACATACACATGTGGCCCATTGTATGCAACAATGCTACTAACCTTCCATGTTTTCTACTTGATATATCAATTTTGACAATAGCTGGGAGGTAGGAACTGCAAGATGATCATCAATACATGTATGGATTTTCAATCTGTTCAATTCATTTTGGCATTTCAGACATATGAATTGTACTTTATAAAGTGTTCTAAACAATGGCCAGAGTACAGGGTAGGTGGGAGTGATTGGAGATTTTCCTTCACCCATTATAAATAGAATTCAACAGCAGGTTGTATACATGTATGTTTTCATAATAACATAATGACCATGCAAATACACTGTAAACGCTCAGGCATCCTGGTCGGAAAAATAAGCGAAAAAGTGAATAATGATTTTCTCTATGCACATGAAAGTGATTTGGATGGTTGATGCGGTGATGCAAATGCAAGTACACAAGGTACAGGTCTGATAAATTAGGGTTTGGTAGGATGCCACAATGAAAGATTCATACATTTTTCAAATAGGCTTTAAAATCTGCAAAAACTGGAATATAATAAATACTAACAAGTGATGAATATAGTGCACGCATATCAGATTGAACACGAGTAGCCGCAGTGAAGGTAAATGGCAAACATGATATCATTTGAGGATAGTTTTAATTGTAAGTACATAACACATATCCATGCAAATATTGGGATTGATATGTGGAATACAGTTATTTGTTATATCCATCAAATTTAAAGATCATTATGCAAACCTGTAGGTTTTAATATTCCCATTGTTTGATATTGACTGATTTTCATAAACTGGCTGACGAGTTCTGAGACCTGAAGGGAGTGGTCATTGATGGTTTCACCTGGCAAGAGCTCTTCACCAATGTCTTCTGAAGGCACACAAAAATTTAGTTTTAATTGAATAATAATAATATTTATTGATATAGTTAAGCTATGTTTAAACAATTTGTGCTGCCACACACAATATACCTTGATATTGAACACGGATACGTCTGGCTGCTTCAGGATTGATTCTTTCAAGTTCTGTTAGTACATGATTTATTGTTGCATCACTACCATGATTCTTCCACCACATAAACAATATGTTCCTATAGCTTTCTGCATTGGAGATGCTGCTGCAACCAGCCATACAGTCGATGTCAATAATTCCTAAATTGTTTTTCATTTGATTCCAGTCATTGATTGTTGATACTTCACTTGCAACATCCAGAAGTAATTGAAATACTCTGCATGATATTGTCAAAAAATGTTATGGAAAATGAATAACATAATGACAGTTTTTTTGTAGAGGTTTACATATGATCAGTATTATGACACAATGTTGAAAAACTCCAAGGTGACTTATCAAATGTTAGGAGAACACATATGGTGACAAATTCCGGATTGCATAAGGATTTTGCACTTTGTACTTCCATAAGGATGGTTTAGACTAGATTATGTAAACTAGGTTACAATCAATGTGCTGACGGGGTTCTGGAACAAAATGGAGAAGAGCACAACTATTGATGGGGCTGGTCTACCTGAACATGCATATTAAGTTGTTCAGATGTGTGTGTAAATGTATGTGTTCCTGTATATTTTTCTATTCTTATTATATCTTGTATATACATTTTCTGTTTTTTTTATTTATTTCGTTTATTCTTTTTCATTTGTATCATCATTATTTCATTATAATGCCGTCTATTGAAAACAAATCAATGTGCCATATTTGCATAGTTATTCATACAGCAAAAGCACAAAAAGCAAGTGCTTCAAACACCTGCATGATAAATGAAGAAACATAGAAAGGAAATGAAATGTCCAAGACCAAATAGGCAACCACAACAATTGAAGCAGCATTGCCCTCTTGCTGCCATGCATAGCTATAGGAATTGTGATCTTCATTATATTTTCATCATCCATTCGTAACAAAATTACACCAGCACATAATCTTTTTAGAACACAATAAGCTATGAAGATGGCAGGGTATACTACCTTTCCTCCTGAAGTCGTCCCTTTTTTGGCAGAGTACTGATTTTGTAATTCATGTAAGAGTCATAGTCTGCAAAGTAAAAAAAAATACATTATAATTTTTTTAATATGTATGGCATTCACCTTGCACCCTGCCCCTTGTCAATAATCGGCTCGATGCTTGAACTAACATAAGTTCTTGTGTTTCTGGAATTGCTAAGGCAGCTGTGTCACTGTGGCAGCATTCGTGTGGCATGGTGGAGATGTATGACCATTCTTGACTGTTGAAGCTGTATGCATACACTGATTTGAACATATTTGGTTCTTTTCGTCCCCCAATTGCAAGGAGAACACCATTGTACATACACAGCAAAGCACTGCAGTTTGGAATGTCTTTCATTGTAGTCCATATTTTGTTTGGAGTAGAACTTGATTCAGGCTGTATCTGAATCATTTTATACAACAATTAATAAAAAACAAATAGTAATCATAAATGATCATAAAGTGCTGTACTGCAGAACTACATCTTTAAGTGCAACAATCTTTATGCTCAACAATTTCTCTCATTCATAGAATAAAGAGATTCAATATCTGAGTTTTGTGCTGTCAATTGGTCACAGAGAATTTCTTTACATCATGCATTGTATACAGTGCTATTTGCTCAAAAATCTGACAGTAGACTTTAGCAATCTTTTAAACAATCACACAATTCAGGGTAGTAAGAAGCCCAGCTGTTATTATTTAAAGGAATGGCTGCTTTGTTTGGGTCTGACTGATGTGACATTTCTATTTAAGCATTTAATCAACCATGGCCCAATGACAGAAAACTAAATCGGTATATATACATGAAAACCTTTAAACACACACTCCAAACTCTGCCTCACCAGATCCTGGATACTGGCATACCACACTGATTTTGAGTGTGCTTTATTTATAAAGACAACGTCATCATTATGGCAGGTTGATGATATATCTTTGCATTCAGCTGGTAGTTCCTTTCCGTAATACCAACGGCCATGGCCTTCATCACTGACAAAGACCTGAACTCGAAGACCACCACCGAATGTTTCTCCCATCACCACTAGTCCACTTCTGATGCTTATCACAGTTGGATGCTTACATTCCTGAATCATTGGTGTACCTTGTCTCCATCGTCTTCCAGCCTCCTCAAAATACAATATGTCTCTTGTAGCACTGATGGAACAATTTCTACCCCCAACAACAAAAAGTTTTCCATTACACACTCCAAGACCAAACTCCCATACTCCAACAGAAGGCATCCCTCTCCACTCGTCATTTGTTTCTATATATTCACAGAGTCCTCCAGAACTGCTACCATAATAAATTTGCCCTTCCAATTTAACGAGGTGACCTCCGCTTCCAGAAATTGTTCGACATTTGGATTCCTTCCACTCAACAAACTGAGTATCAGCATTCTGGGGACAAATAAGATGTTAATTTAGTACAAGATAATAATAAATTCTCTGAGAAATTTAGTAGCATATAAGATTGCAATGGTTGTGTATAAGGAAAGAATCAAGGATAAGTGTGCAAAATGATACGTACCCATATTGTTTGAATTTTTTAAACTAACCCTTCAATCTCTGTATCTCACCAAATTTCTCAAAGACAATTTTTTTATCATCTTGTGTTTTTTTAAAGAACACAACACAAATACCATACAGAGTAGTCCTATGAAGACAACCATCCAGGTACTCAGAGCTGCTTCTAGGTATTCACATTGGTATACTTGACTGTTATGGCATCAACATACATGTATGGGATCATTTGAGTAAAGGGCCAAGCATATGTTTTGAACTCTTTATATTCTTATTCTAGAATTCTGAAATGTCACCTACACAGTGCTTCTTATCATTCAGAATCGGACTATGTTGTAAGGCACTGAATTTTTTATTAGCATACATTTCAACCCAAGTGTTATGTTTCTATTGTTTTCACTGGTAATTTCGTTACGTCTCTTTTCACAGCAATGATCACACTTTGAATGGCTTATAAATGTGATACCAAAGAGAGCATAATAATAAGAAACTCCAATTGGAGTTTAATATTATTATGCTCTCTTTGGTATCACATTTATAAGCCATTCAAAGTGTGATCATTGCTGTGAAAAGAGACGTAACGAAATTACCAGTGAAAACAATAGAAACATAACACTTGGGTTGAAATGTATGCTAATAAAAAATTCAGTGCCTTACAACATAGTCCGATTCTCAATGAATAAGAAGCACTGTGTAGGTGACATTTCAGAATTCTAGAATATAAACAGTTCAAAACATATGCTTGGCCCTTTACTCAAATGAGTGTGATGTCATGTTGCTAGATCACTTGGTTTCGGGCTGTATTTGACTAACGCTCTATTCAAACTCGATTTCACTACACCTACGTCTATTAACTTAAGTTTGCCAAATATTTATCTTGCGAACCCATTATACAAAATGGTACAATGAATTTCGTCTGCTTGTGAGATGGCAAATTTCAGGCTCTATTTCACTATCTCTTTCAACTTTCCTTCACAGTATATCTGCAGTTTCTTTACTCTAACATGGAGAAAATGATTCAGTTAAATTGTTAGTATTGTCCCAATCAAATTTATAAATATAAATGTCACCATTGGTATAATCTGATTTTGATCATGGGAATTCATGCAGCATTTCATAGTCTCGTACTCAGACCCCCCTCACATCACAGCAGCAGTGGAATGCAGTGCTGTACATCACAAACAAATGAAGCAGTGACATAATAATTCCGCTGATGTGATATGGGTCTGGGAAGGAGATTTGGCACCCCCATACATGGGGAATGTCTGAGCGAGTGAAAGTGCTTTGACTAAAAGACTTTACATGTAGGTCATCTGGAAGATTCCAGTAGGTCAAGGTGCAAAAGGCATGCGCAGATAAAATTCTATTTAAGAACTATTCAGAGTCCCCTGTGGCAGGAGATGCAACAACAGTACAGGTAGCTGTTCCTGTTCATTGGTTGTGCTATTTGTATGGTGTCAAATGTTCATTAGTAATGTTGTTTCTCTGTCCCTGATGAGCGCATTGCACCACATAGGAGATGTCACAGTCTCTTTCCCAATGCTATTAGGGGCCATGAATGCTGCATGTGTCTAACAATATCCTCCCATGACCTTTGCATGAAAGGAGACAAGCTGGACCAATTATGATACTGTTTGTGATTGAACGTGTAGATCAAATAACTGCAAGCCATTCAAAATCTGAAATTGAGTTCCCTTAACAATTTAACCACAACACATTGCTTCATTAGGGTATAATTTTGTTTTTTCAAAATAGCTCATTTGAGTTCTGGCGTTGTTATTTTTGCAGCAATTCGACTTTTCAAGAAAGGCTTTCAAAAAACAGAATTCACAATCTCTTAGCTACATGTTACAAGTATCATTTGGACCATGCAAAAAGAATAAACGTGTGACTTTAGTGCATGCATATCCCCCATTTAGGCATGCCACTGTGCGTAGCTACCTAAACTCTTAACTGCTACAAAGTAAGCTTTATTTAACGTAACGGGGTTGTTTCTGTAATAAATGCTCAAGCACTATGGGGGTTTTTTTCATTAAAGAAAAAGCTTTATATCACCAATGTAACGATACAATATATGTGCCTATGGTACTGTTCGCCAAGGCATATTTATATGACCATCATAGTTATCAGTCACAATAATTTTGACGTAAAGTACATATGTGACTGTTAAACCGTTAAATTACATTAATATCCTGTTGTGTGAAATACACGTTCACTAAGATGTGCAAAATTACTTACCACCTATATGATCGTCTAGACAGATTTAGTCTTTCCCATAATTTGACAAATATCATACCAATAGTACACATTCACTTACCATGACAAAATTGAATTACAAATAACATTCCATAGCATGTATTTTGTACTCTATAACATTATTTAATCAGAAGTAGGCATTTCACATTTTATATGTACATGCTTATCAGCATGTACCATCGTTCAATGCTTCTATTATGCACAGATATTATAAGCAGCAGGACTACAGCATTAAACTGTCCGTATAGTGAGCATGTTCATGTGTCTGACATCAATACTCTAATGGAGGATAATGCTGCTTGGGAGAGCTCATTGCTACTTATAGTCAACCAATTCTAATCACCCATTAATTTTGAACAGGAACAACATCAGTATGATTTCTGAATGAGAAAAATAATCTACATTTATGCCAGCAGTATACAGATTTGTAACCGACCTCCTAAACAAAAAGTCTAGTTACTAGGAAACATATGATACATATTATTCACTGCTACTACAGATGCCATAATACATTTAGAAGCTATACAATTACAAAGCACAAGCTGCACTCTAATTTTTGAAATTGTTTTACTTACCCCAGCTGTTTTCGAAGCCATATTGATATCTTGTCAATCTATTGAAACAGTACCATAATTAAAAGATCATCACCCGGGAATACCCTCCCCCCTCCCCTCCTCATTTTCAATATTCACAAGTGCTCAGCATGTAGCTCATCGACTGCGTAAATTAAGGGCATTAAAACCATAACCAAGAAAAAATTATGTTACTCTGGCGTTTTGTTTATATGCATCTGGTTCATGTAAAGTACCACATCTGATGATCAGTTCTGTTAAGAACTGCTATCAATTCGCACATACAGCACAAAAACCACTTCGTGATGGCCAACACTATCATCATTGGTTTAGTAAATATTTTTCCCTGCTGTTGGCAATGAACCAGTTGTACTTTTCACATAAAGGATATAGTAGACAAATATGGCAGATATCTTCAAACTACTTGACCAATGGTTTCTGTCATATGCATAGAGCTTTTGAATCATTTCAAAAAGCACTACTTTATTTCACCTAACCATCTGATGCTCCCAGGGATCATTTTGGGCCTTCCTATACATGTATATCAATGACTGCCTAGTGTTATACCACATCCTGTTACTGTCTATTATACGCTAATGACTCCAAACTATATATCTCCATCTCTAAATAGTATCCTCCAGCACTCCAGAAACTTTATGTATGTAGTAACATCTGGCAGATAATTATTGCATATTCTAAGTGTAATTCAAAGTCTATACCAAAAATCCTCTAAGTTGTTCAGATCCCAGTGCAATCAATGCACCAATAAAAATTCAATTCAATTATTGTTCCGTAATTCAATCTCCTATGGAGACCTGGCTCACAATTACTTACTTGCGATTTCTAGCAAATGACTTACATATACTTCAATCTCCTATGGAGACCTGGCTCACAATTACTTACTTGCGATTTCTAGCAAATGACTTACATATACTTTAAATGCATGGCATAGAAGTTGGGACTGATTTTGAGTGAAAGGCTAGTAAAATCAGCTTTGCTCGATTAAATGCAGCGAAGGAAACAATGGGATGTCCAAGAAGAAAGTTACACTAAGATCACATATTGTATCCATAGCCATTAATGAAACAACCCTTGTTTGGTCGCCCAGTGTGATGAAAGATATTTTGGTGGCTGAAAATGTCCAAAGGTACTTCACTCGTCAGGCATGCAAATGTGTTGGACTTCATTTCTAAATTATGAGCAGAGATTCACAGTTCTGGAACTTGAATCTCTTTTTTATCATCAACAGGTATGTGTTTATGTCTACTATTTCACATCTATAATGACCTGCTTAACTTTCTAACAGACAACATCATTCGAAAGTGATTACTGCATACAGCCTTCATCACAATCCTTGCCAGATAAAGTGTTTTGGGAATGTACATAAGAATGTCAAGCTTCCGTCCCTCTTTGAATAAACTGTCCCTATCTGACATATGCACTGCCACAGTTACTGCTCAAAGCCATACAGTTTAAACTTAAACTGCATACTGTAAGTGCATGGTAGTTTCTCTCTATCTGCTTTGTATGTCCTTTTCCTTCTGGAAAGATTTGGTATCATTTATTTCTTCAATAATACAGCCTACAAGTATATCAAGTACTTGCAGGATTGACCAAATGTACGAGCATTCCAAGACCCAGCAAACAACGTTTAGCTGTGCATCATGGTCTCAAGTTTGGGTTGAAGCCCATGTCGTATAATCTCAAGCAATACTAGGATGAAATACAATTGTGGGATGATGCACACTGTCTACCACCTATTGATACACCAGTTCCTTGTCAAAGAGCACAACAACTATTCAAACGTGATCTCACAGGAAAAAATAAGCACTTCTCTCCAATTTGAAGCTGGAAACACCGGACAAGTCAGAGGATTGAGAAAATCGATGTGGTTGGACTAGCTCTAGTAACAAAAATGGTTGTTCTGATTGATCATTGCGTGAATTTGGAGAACTTTTGTTGATGAACCTAAAGTTGTAGAAACTCTGAACGATTCTCTGATTCTGATCCAAAGGTAATGATAACAAGCCCCAGTTGCGAACTTTTGATGTAACAGCAGAGTTGGAGCAAATTGTGGCAAGCACTTTTGATGCCATTTGAATCTGTTTCATGAGACTGCCCTCAAGTTCTTCAGTGCAGCACTGGAGAAATCAAAGCCTATACCAAAATCCTCTATGCTGTTCAGATCCCAGTGCACTTTCCAAAAACAATAATATGGGATCGTTTCCACGAAAAGGGACCTATAGCTTATTATGTTCAAGATTTCAATTTCTACTACAAATCTGAAATGTCCTCTACACCGTGATTCTTAAGGAGAATCAGACTATCTGTCAAGGAGCTGTAAGGCACTGAATTTGTAATTATCCAAACATTTCAATGCAAGCTAGCGTTACACTATCGTGTGCAGTAGAAATTTTATAACATATGTGCTAGGTTCTTTTTTGCAGAAAAGATCCCGTATGTTATACATCATGCACACAACAACCATGGTTATCCCTTATCACTGTCTATTTGTAACCAATTCCTGCTGGATTATAGAGAGATATTGTGATTTACAGTGTAGCCACTGAAAATAAATTTAGTCACAAGGACACCCCTGCTTCCAGAAAATACAAACCATAAAACCACATAATTGTATTTGTGGTCACTTCATTGTACATGTGCCTGTAGTTTCAAAACCTGAAGTGTATCAGATGGCTAGCTCTACAATAGGTTTTCGTACCAAATTGATTTTGTGTTAAACATATGCACCAGAACAAGAATGCTACAACGTCTAGAATCACAAATGCCAAACATTACAATAACCAAACGATTTACATGTGCAAGCTGGTACACAATTGGCAGACGTTATGCGATGTCTCACCTTTGTTTAGTGAAACTTTCTGCACGTGATGGCTAGTTCTGCAATCTATTTAAAATAGACACACACACATAAACACTGACACACACACACACACACACACACACACACACACACACACACACACACACACACACACACACACATGCACATTTCCAGCAATGAATGTATACTCGAACTCATGGGCGTACTGCTCGTACACTTACAAAAAGGCCTTCGTCCCTGTGGTTTCACAGAGCTTACGTACACTACCAATCCGATACGGATCTGGTGAAAATAAGTCCGTATAGCCACCGATGGGTAGAGCCACGTCTGTGACTACGTTATCGCTACGGTTCTGTACCTATGATTATTCTAAACGCAACGACGCCGATGTTTACCGCGCGCAAGCGGTAATGCTTACGTTACAGTCACGTGAAGTTTAATTTTTTGATAAAAGCAATACTGTCCATGATCGGAAACTGAGAACTCACAATAATGAAGTGGACCAAACCGCGGAAGCATATTGCTCTGCTTCAATTCGAACGGTCTAAATACACATCGATCATTTCTCTAATGATATTCGATTTTATGATGCAACCAGGGTAGTGCATTCACTGCTTCTTCAATCGCGGATATCAATTGCACTGGGCTCAAGTGTTGCAGGTAGAGAATAATGTGACCCTCCTGTGCGGGAAACTTGGAACTTCGTGTCGCGCCATTGCCCACAGCTTCCACCTCCAATATGAGTAGCCTGCCAACCGCTGCGATTCACAGTGGCCAAGCCCCGTTACCTCCAAATATGCAGGGGGGAAACTGTGTAGTGATGCTATATAGGCGATTAGCCCGCCCCAACATGGCCGGACTCCGTAGCTTCAATCTAACCCAACAACGTTGACCATAGATAGTATAGTAAGGGGATCGGAAACGAGTCTAATCAACACCAATTGACACCTCCACTTCTCGTTACAGCACTTATAAGAATTCCGTACTACACTGTAGTATGACTTGGGAGCCACAGCTGGAAGAAATTCTGAAATGATGGTTCATATCAAAAAATTGACGAAAAAAGTTGCCAAGTACATACAAATAGGACTAACCAACAACAAAACTTGACAAACTGATCAATACGCACAACTGCCCGCGCACAGAAGGTACACAAGTGCGATGAGTCCTGAACAAAACATTTTCCCCTAATTTTCGAAGTGGCCCGTCATATTTTTCCCACCTAAAACTCTTACAGATATTCTCCTACGTATGAAGCGCTTCAGAGCAGATAACAAGAACCAAGACCAAACGAACTGAAGATATGAACGATTTCGAACCTCTCAGTAGGTGTTAACGATGTAACGCGGAGTGCCCACAGCCAGTGATGCGCTCACGTGACTCGTTTCCAATCCCCTTACTATACTATCTATGCGTTGACCAAGCCTCCTGGGTTCCGTTTGACCCCCGGTCAAACATTGGCCTAGCCATGCTGACCCACACTTGTCGATGCAACACAATCAACTGCCCACCCCCACCCCCTCGATTGACATTATCGTCCCGTTCTCAGACTCAGTTACGTAACATATCGCATAATGTATAATGCGGCTATGTTGCTTACGTTGTGCGTTGTGAGTCTGGCAACTAGACTACTGTACATTATCGTAGACAAACTAAGGACGGCTTCAGTCAATCGCAGCGATGCTATCCACTTCTGTCGTTTATCTAGGTCGGAGAAATTCGAACACCTTACTAAGCCCGTGAGTCCTTACCCGCCAATTTTCCTGCATACAATGCATCTGTATGTCATTCTACAAATACGCGGAGCACACACACATGGGTTGAGAGCACCACATTCATTATGACTTGTGCTTCTACTCATTCTCACCTGGGCAAACGAAAGGCCTTACTGATCATACACGTGGCGAAACAAATTAGCTGCTCCGAATGTTTATTATGACATCACGCTGACGCGCACGAAACTGGCTGTCGCCACGTGACCGACCCATCCTCCCAATCACCATTGAATGTCATACTATTTAGGCGGGAGCTTATTCAGCCGACAGGATCAAAATTTCTAACTGACATTGAAAATCCGCTGGCCTTAGCATGGCCACACCTCCTTCCCAAATAGGTCTCCCGCGCCAACCCCTCGTCAACATCCTGGATCCGCCAGTGAAGAAGGTAGAAGTACCGGACTGCAAAATGCAGAAGGAGGAAATTGAAGTCGCTCTCCAGCAGAAGATGATAAAGGGCGACTCGTGGTGAGTTTGTCGCGTCATTATGTGTAGCTCTAGCGAGAAAGCGAGAAGCAGCCATTTTGAGTGCACGAATTATGCTTAATGCTCTTGAATATTGTAAGGACATTTTTAACACCTGATCCGTTTTTGGCATGCTTTATCGAACTCACTTTCGGTCAGATTGTGATAGGCGTCGGTATCCCGATTATCCGATAAATATTGTTTATCGAGACCCGCAAGGCGATAATCGATAATAACCACCCTTATATCGATAAATTCGATTCGAATTTCAACCCCCAATGTACATAATCACACACGCACGCGCACACATCATAGCTAGGGATTGAATCGGTCAAATGAATAATATGGCGATGCCAGAAGTCTGGTTAATTGAAATCTATGGGTCCCTAGGAGGGCAGATTGACTTCAGCTGGTCAATGGCTTGTAGGTGCTTTTGAAGAATAGTGCCCATATCTCCTTGTCAGACATGCGTGGAAACTTAAGGTCAAGCTCGCATCAAACTGCTCGTTGCATACAATGCACCACTGTACACGTCACCACCTTGTCCAAGGTGTCAATATATTTTTGATGTGTTTTAGAATATGAGGCAGTCTTTTGTGCATTTTTAAGGGCTATTTATGTGTTTTGCCACTATTGTGGGATGCTTAGACAGTATATGGGTTTCATAGGTTGTGGAGAACCTAGTGTTTTTGCTCAATAGTGCAATACGTGATCTTCGCATTATCCTTTCCCTTCGAACTTTTGAAAGTAGGTATTGTAGAGAAAATACAAAACTCGTATTTCCCTTCCATTTAAACCTGCAATGGTACTCACCTGAGGGCCTAGTTTGCTGACTATCTGTTGCTCTGCAGACTCTGTATCAGCTGTAGACCTACTATTAGGTGACACTGAATGGGTCAGTTGGGTAGTTTGTTCCATCACCTGGGAGCACCTCGAAGTCTTCTCTATTCACGACAGTGCTGCACAGCTTTTCACCATCATTTACCCAGGGATCAAAACGTTCTGTGGACCCAGTACCAGTGCCCAATGCTTCCCTCAGCCATTGCACCTGCCACGAACCTTCAGATTGCCCTGGAATTGGATGTTTCAATATCCGTGCAGGGAACCACGAAGCTTTTCGATTCTCCTCCTATCTACACAACACTACAGTTCCAATCTTATAGAGATCGGCGCGATCGCTCATCATGAATAGCTACTAGTTTTAGTAGGTTAAGTACCCGAACCACGTGAGGCGACGTGACCAAAACCGATATTTTCTTTTTTTCTTTTTCGTTTTCCTTTTCCTTGTTTAGGCGTGCCCTGTCCCTGGTAAAGTAAATCTCCACATAGAGCTTATCAATTGACTAACTGTGGCACCTGGCATCCTGCTTGGAGTCTGCCTTGACCTATACACCTGCTCCCCACCACAGCATTCCCTTCTTGCCGTAATGAGTCTCCACTTTCACAGAAACACTTAGCAAGGAATTTCTGCTTAAAGTTGAAGACCATATAAGCAGTATCGGGAGTTCATTTGTGCTATAGCTAGCCTCATGTGGTGTGCCTGCTGGGCTGCTAGCATAAAGTACCGATATGTGCGGTGCTCACACTGATGTATTGTGAGAAGGATATCAGCTACCTCAGCCAGCCTGATGGGGTCCTCATCCACTATCGCTATACATACTCGTCTCAACCTATCATAGAAGAGTACTGCAGGCACTACACTCAAGGTAACCACCAGCCCTTGGTGTTTTGTTGGGCTTTCTTTGAGGGGGCAGGTTCAGTGAAAACACTTGGTGAGTGGTGGTGGCAATATTGCTCTCACTTGCAACAGTTCTCCTTGCTAGTGCACATAAGCTTAGTTGATTACAACCCCTACAAACACCTACTGAATGGCTGGTACATCAAACACGTTGAGTTGTGCAACCATCTCCTTCAGTTCCTGGTATGTCTTGAACAGCTGATCTTCATGCTCGTGAGGTAGATGGCACACGCTCTGCATGATCCTCTGGTACCTAGACACCGTCCCTTACATACACAGCATACCCATAACTGAGGAAGGTGTACACATCGGAGTGAAGGCCACACAGCTCGTCTATGCAGGATGTGGTCCACATCTGAGAGCGGTGCAAGGACATCAATAATCTTGTCCTCAATGGCAATGTTGTTGTGTGGAAGTTGACCTTAATTGATGTAGTCCACTCCTGCACATGCCTCCTGCTTCTTACCTCGGGTGATGTTTTGGCAATCAAGTAAAACAGCATCCTTCCAATAGGTGGCTTCCCAGGCATAGCATCTTTGTATTTCTCAGAGTACACCTTGTACATGGTTGCAATGTCATGCTTCAACACCAGGGACCTCATCGTAAATACATACTCCAGCTTCTCCACCCCAGATTCCTATTTGTCGAACGTTTGTGGACTACCCATACAGGACATCCAATGTTATCCTCACTGTATATAAATTCTACAGCTTGGTTAATCATACCCACATGCACAGTGTCTGGTTAAACTCTTGAAGTTTTGTACCATGTGTTAGATGCCTAGCATAGCTTTTGTTGATTCTGAGCAATGATGCTAGGTATTCAGTTGACACATTAGATAGTGGGACAAGACATTTCCTCGCATCGAGAGATGTGTACAGCCTTTCATGCTTTAGCACATCCCTGATCAATGGTATTGGGTATGATGCTGAGTGTACCTATGTCTATTGATGTAGCAACAGAGGGAACATGGTCTTTGTCATCAATCTCAATCTCATCAGTGGCCTGCCCAGCAATCAAATGCCTTGTCAAGGACTTAATGCTGCATACTATATTCAAGTCATTATCACATTTTGGCTGCAAATTTGGAAGTAACAAGCCGGCCCAGGCCCAGGCCTTCATACCTCTTAGAAAAATGTTCTTTATACCTTTTCATAGCAGTAGCTTGGATGTCAGTCTCGGTCACGTGTAGCACATGACATCTGGCATCGATGTTTGGGCGGAGCCTTTGAACGCTACTTTCGTGTTCCTTACAGCCCATCAGCCTCTGCATTGAGAATGTGCGCTTGTGATGATGAAACTTGGCTGCTATCTTCTTTGCATGGGGTTTCTGCAGCAACAATGCTGTCTTTATGGACTCTAGCTGCACGTTCAGGATTAATGCGCTGTGGACTAGGTTGAGTACTGACAGGCTGCATAGGCTCCGATTCACTTTCTTTCCATGGTCGACCACGTGTACGGGGTTGACACATGCAACATTTCACGCAGTTAGTACCAGCCTCACACAGGTCACATACTGGCTTCTTATGTTTCGAATAACAGCATACGATGTAGACATGTTTGGAAGTGCCAGTTCCCAGACCAAATTGTATCTGCGAAAGTCCGGACACGATGCTAGACCACTGCAAGTGAGTTTTGTACAAGAATTAAGCTGACTGACAACATGGTATCCATTGTGGCTTTTTAGACACAGCTTTTAAAGCGTATCCAGAGTTGCTCTTAAATGTCTAGGAATATAGTGCCCTCCGCAACGCTTCGTGACGGAGAAACTAAAACTGCGTCACTTTGAAAGCGTACAGGTTAGTGTCCACGATATATATAGAGCGGAGAATAATGCAAATGTCATGGCAATAGTTGAACTATCAAAAACATGTAATTTCAGACAATTGGCATTTTCTGACTAATTTTTCTGAAAGTTGGGTTCATTCGATTTTCACAGACCTGGTCTTAAAAATCCATTCTTTGAAAAAGTTGGTCGTATGTACACGATTGTGTGTGTGTGCGTGCGTGTGTGTGTGTCTGTGTGTGTGTCTGTGTGTGTGTGTGTGTCTGTGTCTGTGTCTGTGTCTGTGTGTGTCTGTGTGTGTGTGTGTGTGTCTGTGTGTGTCTGTATCTGTGTGTGCCGGAACCTGGTTGACATACAGTGGTTGAAGCAATGGAAGAAGTATGTTGGCTATGATGCGTGGGACCAGTGCTCTGTTGGGCAGACTTCAGCAAACCCTGGTCCTTTGGACAACTCTGTCCTGTTCAGAGGTAAGTGTCTGATTTGATAGGATGGAGAATTGTCAGCTTTGAAAGGATGTGTGGACTTGCAAGTCTGATTTGAAGGGAGAAGTCTGGGGACTGGTGAATGTGAGGATTTGGACCTAACAATTTGGGAGGTGGCAGGGGAGCTAAGCACATTAAGTCTTGCTGGGGGAGAGGAGGGGGGATGCGGATTGTGGGGGGGGGGGGGGGGCAGGTGTGAGGTAGCATTACATGTAGCTGGGATAGAAGTATAAGCTATTTGCAGTTGTAGTCATCAGTGGTACTTGTATATTAATTATTATTCATACTTTACTGCTTCTGGCTTCTCGATCCACATGGCACCAAGCGTTCTTGTTCCATCTTGCCTCCAAATGGTGCAAACCTGATACTTGTCTCCAAATGAGCTGCACATTTTATGTTTATATTGACGATCTATTGATCCATTGTTCAAAGACTAGCATTGGCTACTGTATGGTAGTGTGCACTTGCTTGCATATCACAATGCGTCAAAAAGACCTGTTGCCATCTTTCTTGATGTCTGCGTAAAAGTGCTTATTATTTAGGAGAGAGTTACAAAGGTTTGGTAAAATTGTCTTGCATTACACGTGCCTTTCCATTCATAAAGGTGATTATTAATTCCAGGTAGAAAGACAATATAAGTGAGTCTCTTCACAGCGGTCTAAATACCGATTGCTTCCATGTAGGTGAAAAGATCATAATACAACTTGAGTATGCAAGTATACACATCTCACCATAAACGCTCAATGTGTTGGTTATGTACACTTCTCCCAACAAGCATGGAGCCCCTGTTAGGACCACGTGCAGGGTGATTCAACATGAACTACGAAACTGACACATTTTCTTTTCCTTTGTCTGACCTCACACAATAAGGAAGTCCGTACATGTGAACTGCTTCTAAAAATAAGTTCAATACTGTTCATGATCTATTGTTATTGCTGCATTGCAAAAATACAGCTAGATATTCGACTATAGCCATCAATACCACCATGAATAACAAGTTTCAACCGTATACAAAATTCTCAACACAAGTTTACTTAACTGTGACTAGAGCTTCAAATGAAAGAACTAAACGTTTCATAAGTAGTGCAATTTTTAATGCGTAAAGACACTATTTTTGCAAGCAACTTGGCAAAGAACATACATACTACGAAACTTGCAGCAGACAGTAGTAGGCTAAATATATATGATCCTGCTAGGGTGGAAATTTGGGTTGTGATAAAGCTAGCTTCTTTCAACCGTGCATCTTGTTGTTATCTGGTGAAGAAGAAGAACCAAGCCCCCTCTTGATCATGGATGACTATGAAATGCAGCGTCAACACAAATCCATGTTTCAACTTCTTGTTCCGCAATGGCCTACTCTTAGTTCGAGCCAATGCTTGTGCTTTCATCATCCATTCCAATGCAGTAGCCACAACAATGAACCTGCTTGAGGGTTAGGGAGGTTGTTTTGTATTGGTTATTCGTATATATATGTACTGTATATTTCAGATATTGTTTTGTAGTCACAATTAATAACACAATTCAAAGATAAATACAATACACGTACGCAAAATTACATAAAACACACACAGCAAAGCTAAGCACATACTCTAGACAGAATGGCTCTGGAGTTGGTTCAGGGTCAAATTCAACCTACCAGATCTTGTTTATTGTGATGGACTTGGGCTGCCTCAGTCCAGTGGCCAATCTTCCAGCAGGCCTAGAGAGACCGGATCCCTCGCCACACCTGTGGTGCCACACCCTGTAATGATGAGGTGGCTGAGTGTGGTAAAGCAACAGTTTGCTTAACTGTCAGGGATAGTAGGCCGGCCCTGCATGCATGGGTTCAAATCCCATTCTCATTGCCCAGGGCCCAACATCCAAAAGATACTACCACCAGAAGAATGTAAACCCAGCCTAACTCTTGACATTTTGCATCATTACTGCGGTGCTTTCTCTTTTCTGCCTGTTGCTGTGAGAAACCACATCAGGGACATTTTTACATAACAAAGCATTGTGGCTAAAATGATTCAAAGAATGGGACATGCATTGAGGACAGAGCTGACCTTCACTCACGGGAAACCCTAATCACCACCTAATGGCAACTTGAAACTCAGAGGATCAAGATAAAAGTCAAGCCTTGGGGAAGGCGTGACAGATAGCAAAGCTAATAATAAGTGCATGAGGTGAGGAAATTTAAAATGGCGAGCCCTATCCAGAAGTGAAACATTAGCAAATAACTCTAAATTGTCATCCAATTTGCAAGATAACATCGCCTGAGTTACCTTAAAAGTTGAGCGCATCATTAGTACATACAGATCCATTGAACAAGTCAATAGAATGCAATAGATGTTTAATAAACACGCCAGCATAATTACACAATACTACAAGGACCACAGGGTTCTGCTCAGTATGGCTATTGCTTCCACCCATTAGCAGCAAGTTGAGATGATCATAAATTCTGTGGTCCTGTGGAGGACCACAGACTTTAGTTTACCAATGGTAATGGCAAGCAGTGAGCAGTGCTAAAGCCTCAGCCCCAAGCTCCATAAGATTCCACAACCATGGGGACACACTCCACACCACGTTTCAAGAGCTGTTGATCATTGGCCTTGTGCTTTCTAATCTCAGTGGCTAAAGCAGTAGCACCAGCTGCGACTCTCTCGCTTCAACAAATATCAGTGGATTAAAGTGTTGACGTCACAGGTATATCAAGAGCTGCTGTCCCATCCAAATACCAGTTTGATAACCACACCTGCTGTGATCAGGGGACATGTTATTCCCAACCTCTATCTTTACTCCAATTTGTATCCTTCGACATGTACAATTTATTTTAATAAATACAGTTACAGCAGGATAATGAACATACACAACACAAACTGTCACTATAAAACATCATTTCGTAATTGTGGGTCGAATTCTGAGAATACAGGGCTAGTATGGTCTGTACACCAGACCACACCAAATATGGTGAAGAGTCATTGGAGTTGGTATAACATGCATGATAGGGGATTAATATCTGCTAAAGCTAATCAAGCTGTAAAATAGATACACAACAAGAAATGTTACATTCAGATGTCACGTAGATCTTACAAATCATCTGTACTTTCAAGCTCGAGAGAGAAAGATTACGTGCATGAATGTTATCTGGTATTTATGTATTTCTGTATCTGCTGAAGCACTTTTCTAACCAAGCCATTCGTCGCTTCTTCGATGTGTCTTCACTCAAGTCCTTGAAGAGTGTAATCAACAGACCTGGCTAGAAATGCTGGGGGTGATCCGATTTGAGTTATGCAACCAGCAATCATTCTACCAATGTGATAGAAAACCCTGTCGACCAAAGCAGTTAAGTTTACCCTTGGTAACCGTTTAGCCAAATCCCTTTCAAAAAACGTGTTGTTTGTAGCAATGGCACGCATCAAGAGAGTGAAGAGTCTCTACGTGGTCCTCCAGCGTCTATTGCTGATTCCCCTATAAAAGTGATCTTGAGAGTTTTGTCTCAGGACAATCCTCTCATAAATTGCTTTAACGAGTCTTCTCAAATGTTAGATTGGCAAACGACTAGCCTTTGTACATCCGATTAGAACACTTAGTGAATGCTCTAAACGCGTCCTCAAAAATAATCCTGAGACTGTAGCTCTGGTTGGCTGCATGAAATAACGATATAAGCGATTAGTAAAACGTAATTACATCAAATTGGTACTGGTTACAGAATTGCTGTGGCGTTGTCAGACTATTCTGGATGGCCTCAAATATGGCTTTTTCGAACTCCTCGTCTGACTCGTCTGCTACAAACGCCCTGAAATGTGCTAAATTATAATAGATTGATCATGTTAATAGATCAAACAAATTAACGCATTGCAGGAATGGGAAGCAGGAGTACCTTTGTGGTTCTTCTATACCGCTGGTGTAGGTTTTGTTGGTGTGTTGATGGCAAAAGAATTAACAGGTTCAGTGTGGTTCGACTGTATGCAGGGTTGCTCTGATTGTGTCGTAGATCCTTGTTGCGGCTAATTGTCAGCACCAATAGTTATGTTGACATTCGTTTCCGAATTGGACGATAACTCATCATCTGAATCGCCAGCGGAAGAAACGAGTCCCTGCGTATAAAGTTTAACAAGCACATTTGTCGTCATTATAATAAGGGGGGAAAACAAACTTTTGTTTTACCTGAATATCTTCGGAGGTTGTTCGTCAAAACGGTTTCGACTGCTGAACGAGGTCTCTTAAATACGACACAGTCATCCCTTCTGGAGGTGTTCTAATAACAACAAGCTTTCTTCGCGTAGTACCGGACCTCAGCATCTTGTATCCGCACCCGGACAACTGCGGAAATGAATCATAAACAACAGCGCTGATCTCCTGCGGACCAGCATTAGTATTAAACGAGAGTCTCTTTAGCCCCAGTCCCAATAATGCTAGGTCCATTTTTCTTGTGGTGAAGGAACCCAATCTGCTTGCGACGCAACAAGCAGATACAATCGTCTATTTATTTATTTCCAGCGTCATAGGGAGGGTTGCAAGGACCGTTTTCGTTTATTTCCTGTCTTGCTGAAAATTCCGAATAGCTGTTTTTGCTCCTTTGAAGCAGCATTATCAACATTGCCCACTGCTTGCATTTGACGGCGGCCAGGTGGATTTGAAGCTCCGCCGCGTGCAGGAGCTTCGAGGGATGGGGACCAACTTTGCACAGAGCCATCTTCTCTAGCATTAGGCTCCACAAAACATCTGACAGGGCAGATTTCTCCGCCTACCTCTGCCTGGTAGCCATTTTCACAACGTCCAGCAGTAACAGCATTGGAAGAAGACCTACATGCCCTGCTCAGGTTTGCGTCGTTGATCGCTGCATTCGACACAATGTCCAACGCTGTTTGCAACAGCTGTTTTTCCAGATCTCGAATATTAGTACTTTCCATTACACTTGTCAAGCAAAAGTGCTAAAGCCGATGCTTCCGTTCCAATTTGACTATCGATACCTTAGCGCATGCAAAGGCGAGGTCCTGTATCACGTGCGCAGCACACTGACAATGATGTAAACTACACAGCCAGAAGTTGCCAATCTGATTCAATGCTGGTGGTGCTTTTCAGTCTGTACCAGGGGTGGGTCACAGTCTGAATCAGAGTTACTGATAACAATAGTCTGATTGTGGACTGTTGTACTTAGTTGATTCAAACTGATACTACAACCTGATAATGACCCTTATTTCAATCTGAACCAGATGTCTTAACAGTTTGAGCCAGTTATAATTACAGGATTGATTCAAAGTATACGCTCGCGCATTACCATGCTTAGCTCTTGCCCAGGCTGCTCATCACTTGTGCGCAGACCCGTGTAGCTCCTTTTTGTATCCTTACAGTCTATTTTCGCAGCAGTCATTCCTCAAGCATATGGTAAACATTTTGTACGCAACGAGCCTCGACGTACATGTATGAGTGATGTAATCCACCTGTTGCTATGCAGTGGATTATCATTCGAAGTATAGCGGAATGGAATACATGAATAAATAGACACCAGCAGTACTTGGCTACAGGAGTAACTAGGTAAAGCTAACTATTCTCTTCATATAAGTAGCCATCCAGCTGTGGTGAACTAATAGCTGTGTACAAAGCTTCCGAAATTGCAGCAGAATTGTGATCATATTTATAAGCCACATCCTCATCAATCACAGTTTGTATTTCTTCAAGAGATGGCTGACCATTACAATATTTTTCCTTGAGCCATTGGACAAAACGTTTGTATGTGCCATCTCGGCTTGCTGGTATTGATCTAGCAAACTTGCGCTTCAAAGAAAGAAAGATTGGGCTTGTACTGAGAGAGATTGTCTGCATCAACTCTAATATACGAGCAGAATCGTTCTGCAAATTCATCTGTGCTGAGGTTTGCAAATGCTTCACATGGTTTCTTTGCTAGAACCTGAGTGTCATTCAAATTTATTTTTAAAAAACATGCATATAATACCAACCCGTCGCCTCTCTTCTGCCCTTATGTCACAAAGACATTTCAGGCAAAAAGACAGAGCTTTGTTAACTTTTGTTTTTGACTTTGCTAATTCAGGTCCTAGAACTTTTTTGACAATAGTATCCTACTAGCAGAAATGCACTGAGAATGCATATCCATGTAAGCACATACAAAATAAAAAAAACGTACCCTTACAACCTGCGAACTGGGGCATCTATCCAGTGTGTTGCAAAACAACACTCCAACCTCTACAAGCAGATCATCCTATGCAAGTAAACACAGCTGATGACAACATGGTAGCAGATTATTAGATTTACCTTGAAGGAACTTGTCTCAATCTGGAATGATTGTTCACTCAGTTCCGTAACTGCATTGCTCAGCTTTCTATAATTGTCTGCAAGTTTGTTGAAATTGTCAACCATTGATTTATTGTGTTTCTGCATTTCATCCTTCAATTTTTTCATTTCCTCTAAAACTGATGACAGTGAGATATTTCCTTCTCCAGCTCTTCTGAGGGTGTTAGTAATGGCATTTGGAAAAATCAGTTCAAGTGTGCTTTGCTTATTTGTATATATACCTTCCTTCTCCCGATCCAGATGGTGGATTCACTCCCCTGTGGGTATTGAATACGTTCAAGTGTGCTTCACTGATTTGTTTATATACCTTCCTTCTCCTAATCCAGATGGTCCCCTGAGGGTTTTGATAAATTTGAAAAAAAAAATGCATGCACTCCAGTGTGCTGATTTATTCATAATACCTTCCTTCTACCACACCATGTCATGGAGTCGCTCCCCTGTGGGTGTTTGATATTTGATTAAAATGAATCAAATCAACTATGATTAGTTTATATACCTTCCTTCTCCCGATCCAGATGGTGGATTCACTCCCCTGTGGGTATTGAATACGTTCAAGTGTGCTTCGCTTATTTGTATATATACCTTCCTTCTGATCCAGATGATGGATTCGGTCCCCTGTGGATGTTGTGACAACGTTTGATAAATGAACTCCAAATGAATCAATCAAATGAAATAATTTATTCATGATATTACCTTCCGTTTCCCAAACCACGTGGTGGATCCATTCTCCTGTGGGGGTTTGTGATAATTCAATACACATGTCATTTAGTTCCAGCATGTTTCACTTATTCTGTACCTTCCACGTGGTGTTGGTGGATTTACTCCCCTGTGGCTAGTAATTTTAAAAAATGGTCGTTAACTATTATAAAACCTTCCATTGGTAGTCTCCTGCAGATCAATCAACCTTGTATAGATAAATTGCAATACATGTAAGTATTGTCATAAAAAATCAACAGTTTATCATACAGAAGTCTTGAATGTTCCAAAGGCTGTACTTCCATTTTCTGTAATTCCCTCTTGATGTAAAATAACGAATTTACGGTATTAAACACGCCACGAAAAAAAAATCCACACAAAAATGGCTACATGTTCCAAACATAATCGTGGTGGGAAAGCGTATATTGGTGATCGAAATGTAAGCCGATCGAGCAGATAACTTTATGTTGTGCATTCTCCGTTAGCTCTGTATCGCTGCCACGTGTGTGATGAGACATTTACACGCCAGTTCAATCTTGATCGACATTTGTTGAGACCGTCTCACACATGTTTTGCTAGCAGTCTTGCAACACCGGAGGATGCACCTCGTGAGGTAAGTAGGTATCCAAATGCGTAACATACAACATACAATATACAATAAGATAGTCTACTTTACCTGCAGACGTGGCTTGATTTTGAGCTCATAAATTACATGTTGTGTTCTCACATTCAGAGCAAGAAGGTGAACCTGAGGTTGATGATAATGCTTCCATTACCAATGATCAAGGTGATGTTCATTTCAATTGCATATTCAATTAATTAAGCATAAACTTTAATAGCTTTTGATACCGTTTTGGGTGAGCATGTGCAGACTGAGTCTTTCTGCCCGGATTATTATCCATTTCCAACCAAAATGTTTGCAATGTTGTATTTCCAAATAAATGGTCCAAGACCTATGGTTAGTGAAGTAGTATTATGCTACTGTAATTTCATGTTTTCTTAGGGAGAATCTGTCATATCGTTTGTGCAGTATATTCTTAAACAGAGTGGCTGCACTGTTCCAAGCTTGAAACAGTTAAAGGCTTTCAAATTGCCTGGTTTGCTCTCCCCAAGTTCAGTGAGAATGTGTTATATATAATATATACACTATACACACTCACACCTACCCACAGTGCCTGATGCCTAATGGAACACCCTTTTACATGATTTAATTGGTTGACATGTATCTCAGTGTCTTGGAAGTCCTGACACATCATCATTGTTGAGACGATTTCCTATCTATACAGATGGCTGCTACACGTAAGTACAGTTTTTATTGGGCTGTATATCATTTCTAAATCCTATAAGAGAACTGTATCATGGCAAATTTTACTGTATAGCAGCATCGTCGTTACCTGTGTGATGCCTCTTCTTCTGGCGATTTACAGTATGCTAAAAGAGATAATGTCTGTAAAGGAATACACATGTTTCTCTCATATTTAGGTGTGGTGATGCTTTGAAGAGAATGTATCTCTCACCTATGGTGCAGCATTTCTTCAATAATGTTCCCATTGATGAACATACCAATGAAAAGACTCTGCATTTCAAGCATGATTGGATGATGTGCTGCTTAAACGTGTATTGAGAGTGTAATGCTTATTGTATTGTGTTTTTGTTTCAACTTCATAATGTATTGCAAATTGAACCCTCGTGAATACAAAATACATTTAGTGCTGGGAACGTGGTAAACAAACGTAAATGCGTTCCGGTCTTCATCGGATACCGCGTTGATTCAGACTGTACACAGCCATATTTCAGACTGATAACCAGGTTTGGTAATCCTCTAATAATACAGTATGAATTAATGTTACTCCATCAAATATGAATCAAAGGTTCTGCACCAGTTCTACCAGGGTCTGGTAACAGTCTGATTCACCATTGGGTACAGGTTTGAAACAAGAAAAAACTTCTGGCTGTGGTACAAAAATGGTGGAAAGTATTTTTTTCTTCCTGAAACATTTTGACGATCATAACTAGACCAGAGAGTATATAGCGAAACTGCGCTAATTCGTGAGTGGTCAGCATTAGAGATGGATGTATTCGGAGGTGTTGCAACCATCCTGCTTTCAAGGTATGTACGTTCTAAAGTATGTTGTGTTACATCACGTGGACGGTACCATTTGACTAATGTTAGCTGTGGAAACAATAGTCATGTATGGTGGAGATTTTTAGTACATGTATGTCTATCTGATGTACGATGGGATAGTTCATTAAAAAGTTGTATACCCCTGCGGGTGACAATAAATGGTGTCCAGGGGGGGTGGGGGGGTGGGGGGGGGGGGGTTTGGAAATATGATGTTGTCCACTGATGATGATGTGACAGATGTAGAGAGGGGCAGGGGGCGGGGTGAAAGAGGAGGGGATTTAGAATGAGGTTGTCTGATTGTGTATATACCATGGCTGGAAAGAGGGGGGTGAGGGAGGATTAAAACCCAAGCCTCCTCTTCCTCCTCCCCTTGCTTAGATCTGCTGCTGAAACCCATTGGGCTGTCTGTCACAAGGCATTCAAACATCCCAATTAATGAACATAACGCCTTGCATTCTCATTTGTTGGACATACAAAATCACCTCCAAATGAACATGTATTGTGCAATGTGAAACCATTGTGCAGGGCAAAGCAAATAATCTCTGGCACAATTGTGCTGCTGCAGGACTACAGGCATCTCTTTCGAACGCAAGCATCCCTAACACCCATGGCAGATACGCCTATTCTCAGTGCCTACGAATAGCTGTGTAGAGAACATTTCAGGCTTCTAGAATCTAAGATAAATTGCACTGGGTCCTTTTGCTGAAGATTTCTTCATCGAAGCCAACACTGCCAGATTGCACTACAAACTTGGGTTCACACATTCACACCCCCTCCCCCCCCCCCCCCCACGCACACACACATAGCAATAGGCACTGTCATGAAATGAATGTGATCTAGACTTATATTTAGTACATGCATGTTTAGGCACCACTATTATGACATGTACTTGTACAGGGTAGATCACATTACAGTGTAGTACCCATGCAGGAGTACCTCTGTGAGAAGTAATTGGTGTGTGTGTGTGTGTGTGTGTGTGTGTGTGTGTGTGTGTGTGTGTGTGTGTGTGTGTGTGTGTGTGTGTGTGTGTGTGTGTGTGTGTGTGTGTGTGTGTGTGTGTGTGTGTGTGTGCATTGTGTGTGTGTGGAAGTGTGGTATGTACCTGTGTTTGTGTGTGTGTGTGCGGTGCTTGTGGTATGTGCCTGTGTGTGTGTATTGTGTGTTCAATTCCTTTTTTACATTACATGCAAAAATGATAACAGTATGTTATAATTATACATCTTATATACGTAAAAAGGGCCAAAGAGGAAGGGAAAATGATACAGTGCACATACATGTACATACCCATAAACACACACACACAAACACACACACACATACGCACACACATGCATGAATACACAAAACAATACAATCACAGACATGCGTGCATGCACATATTGCACAGTGGTTTAGAAGTCTAGTCCACAAGGACATTTGCAACATGACACAATTCAAGCACACAAAAGTATTACCACCCACAGCAATAGTATCTTGATGAATATCTTTTTAATTAATATCAAGCCAACACAATCAAGATTTTTAATACTGGTTAAAACTGTATAACCAGTGATACCTTGCAACAGTTAATTACTATCAATGTTGCCTACTGGCTGGTGAGAAGTTGTAAAATTAAATTAAAACTATTAATGCAAATTAATTTACTAATCAAGGCAATGTAATCAAGTTTAAGAAATGTACAATGCAGTAGTTTGGTAACAAGTTTAAAGGTACACTGTTTAAATTTTATAGGAGAGAAAGGCTTCTTTGTCTTCACTGACCATTTACCTTACTTACTCCACTTCCTTCTCTGCAGGGCCTTTCGATTAGACCAATGTTTCTTTAACTTACTACTTTGATCCCTCTCAGAAAATAAGCTTTCATCCCTGATAAACTGCCCTGAGGCCTCCCAATTGCTTTTAAACCTCCTTATGTATGTCGACCGTACAGTATGTACCATTGAGGAATTCATAAACAATAATAATTTGCTCAATTTGTTTGGTTATTGATAGTGCTTCTGTCAATAATCGGGACTGTGTGCTCTGTGTGTTTTGCGATGAAGCTATTAAAGTAAGCCAGAACATGTTTATCACTGATACTGTGATAGAGTAAGTCTACTTTCATATTACCGATGAAGTAGTATAATGGATACGGGAGCCATGATTACCGAGTATGTTTGAATTTTACCCTTGCTGCCTCTACAAAAACAAGAATAGTCGCACATGTATGACATAATGCACCCAGTTTATCATACGCTTGCAAAGCTGTGCACTTGCGTTGCGTTGTTGGTATCCAGGTGGGCTATATTTGAAATATTTGTTGGCGTTCGCCAATTTGATAGCTATTGTCACGTGGATGCAGCTTTAGATAACGTTTGTTCAATCCCGACACAACGTATGAGTCATAGAGGAATACCAATCCACTATTTTCCTATTTTGCTCCACTACAGTACTGTAATAATAGTAGCGTATCGAATTCTCACTGCTTTAGGTCTATTTAAGAAACCTACATCATTCGTTGTGATTATACGTTTATTGTGCCATCACTTTACCATCTTATGACTTACACATGTGTGCAGTGAGTCTTATAAAATTGTGTTCTTTAACACATAATTGTAGAAATTAGTGAGCAGTGTGCATCTATTACACAGAAATTGCACTTACTTTGGAGTGTAAAAGTGACCTGAAAAGGCAATGAGTGAGAGACCCAACCCAGTGGCACCTGTGCATCCTACATGTAGATCAAAGAAGATCCCTGAAAGTTGTCCAAAGAGTGTATGTATAAAAGCTTATTTGCTATTTTGAATTGCACTTAAGTAGTGTTCTTTATTTATTGTTCTGATGCCAGGCGGGATATCATCCTGCTGTCTATACTGATGCATCCAGAAGCGTGTCCTCTAAGCCTGCACATCCGTCTGATCTATCGGGCAATAAACCTCAGAGCAACACATGCAATACACCCACACATCACCAGGTGACACTTCTAAGTACTGTCTGTACATGCTGATATAAGGCAGCAGTTCAGCATTGTACCTATTGCTGTATGGGTGTAGCACTTGTGGAAGAAGGAGGGATACCAATTGTGCATTGCATTGCCAAAAAACTATTATTATTATTATGATAGTTCACCCCATGGGATCGTTTCCACGAAAAGGGACCTAGTATATACATTATAAAATTTCCAGTTGAGTACGCGCAATAGAAATGTAACGCCTGCGTTGAAATGTATGGCTAATTAAAAATTCAGAGCGTTACAACTCCATGACAGATACTCCGATTCTCTGTGTGTAAGAAGCAATATGTAGAGGGCATTTCAGACATCTAGAATCAAAAATTATATATTGAAATCTTGAAAAAATCATGTTTTAGGTCCCTTTTCGCGGAAACAATCCCCCATATTGATTTACAGTACATGTGTATGCTGGCCTTTGGTTTCTTTGGACTCTTACATTAGTCTGAGTGTGTGAACAGCTATAATGGCCAGCTGGGGCTTATTTGTTTTGTACTGTCCTATGGTGACCATGCATTCTTGTTCCCGTCCTGGTTTCATTTGCCCCAAGCGTACTTATTGAAGAGACAACCAATAAAGTGAAACCTTTGTAATGACATCAGTCAATGTTGTCACTTTCTCAGCCACTTGCAACTCCTCATTTTAAACCTTCTAATGTCAACAAGGAAGAAATAAGTATCAGTTCAGCATGCCTTGCTTAAGCGGGTTATTGTTTGCTCTGCATATCTAATCATTACATATCCCAGCTTACATATACATGTAGGTGTTCATTAACCATTGCATTTACATGTAGCTAAGCAGTGTAGTGTAAATCATGTGATATTCTTTGTACTATGTAGAGTACTCCAACTGGACAAGTAGATAGAGCATCAAGACGGGACATGTTTGATGCTCTTAAGAAGGCTGAGGTAACGAAGAACAGAGAGCTTGTAGCTATGAGAAATCGAAATGATTCAAAGATCAAAGCTTATCAACATGAATTGAAGGAATCTCAAAAGAAATGCAAACAATTGGTATTGTACTTGTACTGTACTGTTTAGTTTCTTGTTTCCATGTCATTCCAATTGTAGCATTTGTAATGGGGGATAGTCTAGTTTCAGTGTGTGTGTGTGTGTGTGTACACCTGTACTATACATGTGGTTTTAATCAATGATTTGCAAAACTGTATACTCATATTACTTGTAGCCAGGGGAGTCAATTACTTCCGTATCACAGACATGATGTAGCCACCCGAGTGAATGTGCATGATACCTAACTGAGCTTTGGTCAGTGAGAAACATACATGATTGGTTTCTAGTGCAGGTGGTATTTAAAATGGTCTTACGTGTTATTATAAATGGTATTGCTAACAATTTAAGCTTTTTGTATTATGCAGAATGCAATCTGCACTGTACTATGCTGTCATTATTACAATACAGGAAGAGGGTCACAGTTCTGATGTTGGCATAGTCTACAATCATTGCTGTGCATTACACAATGAAATTCAATGGAGGATGCAGTAGCGAAGAACGATGAACCGGAGAATGATTAATTTCCCTTTTAGCACTTACCAGCCAATTTCACATACATGTATTTAGATACGGTCCAGGTTCAAAGCATTATTTCAAGATTGCAGATTGCATGCAGTTTCAGAATACATGTGGGCTACTGTAACATTTTGTACAGCCACATCATCAACCATGCATGCCTCAGAATTGTAGTTTTTCCTGGCGATAGTATTTGCGTTTGCCAGTCTTGAACAGACTGTAATATTCAACTGCTGTAGTTCATGGTATTCACATACATGCTCTCTAAGGGAAGGGCACAGGTCACCTCTTGCTGCACAAGAAAAAGGAGCGTAAAGCCCTTTCATAATGCGTTGGTACTAAACCCAGCTATAATTGTACTTATGTGTGTATATGTGTTTGTGTTTTACATGTATGTGTTCATGAGTGTTTGTAATGATAAAATATTACACGTAGTGTTTATGTGTGTGTGTGTGTGTGTGTGTGTGTGTGTGTGTGTGTGTGTGTGTGTGTGTGTGTGTGTGTGTGTGTGTGTGTGTGTGTGTGTGTGTTGTGTGTGTGTATGTGTTTCATATATGAACATGTGCTGTATGTTAGTTAATATGCACTAGTGCATTTTGATGAGTCAGAATAAGGGTACCTATTGAAATGTACCCTTCCTTTTGAAAAGGAAATGCAGGTTGTGGCTCAAAGTAGAGAAGTGTCTGCTGATGAAAGGAAGTTATTTTCATCCAGACAAGCTGCACAGGTGCGTAAAACAAGTGTGTTATACATATAGCTGGCTTCCCAAGAGACCAGTTGGCGACCAGAACATCTGCTGGTCGTCATGCCCGAAGCCACTGCCAACCTCAACCTGGGCAGATACATTAGCTCGCCTACAACATTCTTCAAACACATCACGGAGTTTATTGTGGCGGGAAACCACATCACCCCCACGCTTACAAGTAATGGCATGGTGGCCCAAAGGATCCAAGGCAAGACTTGGGCAGAAGGTGCAGTTGAGGCCCTGAGCCAAATCCATACCCAGCCACCATTTTAAGGCAATTTGGAATTCCGGAGGGTCCATGTGCAGGTTAAGACCTGGTGAGGGAATAACTGAAAGCCAGGCCTTAAAATGGTGGCTGGGTATGGATTTGGCTCAAGGCCTCAACTGCACCTTCTGCCCAAGTCTTGCTTGGGCCACCATGAACTGAAAATTAGGTATAATTGCACATATCCAGACTTAATATTTTATTATTAGTAATAAAATACATAGAATGATGTACACAAGAAACAACAAATCAAAGCTCTCAACAACATACATGTATGCTGAGTTCATCAAGAATATTGTTGATCAGGTGCTAGAGCAGAAAAATCACCAGCTAGATCTTTATTTTATTTTATTTTATTTATTTTTTAGAGATACACATTATTCATACACTGATATATATACAACTAGACTACACACAATGTACACAAAATGCTAACTATATCTACCCTACATCACGTTGATCGATGCTACGGGCAAGGATGGCAATTGCATTAGCTCGTACCAGGTGAAGGTTCAGCTGCCCGTAGAGTTCGGTAAGAACCACTGACTTTGCCTTGGACAAGCAAGTGGCTAGTCGAGAAGCTAGCTGGGAGATAGACTCCAAAGCCTCCTTTCCCCAGGCTCCATACAACTCCACCACTAATGGTACACAGACCCAGTCCAGTTCCTTGCATTTGGTGTCATTAGATGACTGCTTTCTCAGCTCAGTGGTCAGTGCAGCTACACCTGTTGTCACACTCGCTTCCAAAAGAGGCTTTTCATTGCACACACACACACACACACCCTCCCCCCTTGCTTAGTAGATGGCAGACACACTTAGGAAGCATAAGTTAGTTTGAGTCAGCATTCTCTGTATTCTCCCTAATGACACACCTCAGAGCCATGCAGTGACAGTGCTCGGGTGGTCTTGACTTCGATGGAAAACGAACCTTTTAATGTAGGGAGATTTAATTGATAGACTTCCTCAAAGGTGTCACACCTAGTTGATTGTTGATGGACATATTATTAGAGATAAATGATTGAATTGATGTCTGAGTTTGTGTGACCACACCACTAGTACATTTCCTGGAGTGCAAAGACATTCTTGAGTTGGAGACCAACTGGGAACAGTGTGGGCATATGTATGAATCATGTTCCAGGAGATGGAAACCACCTCTGGTAGGATACCTTGAGCCTGGAGAGACATGCGGGCACGCCACATGGAGGGTGCAATATGATAATGACGAACCTCTGCACGCATTGAACAGTGCTAGGCCTTCAGACACAAGGGAAGGTGGCATCAAGTGAGCTAAATGAAACAGCTTAAAAAAGGAGCCACAATGACATAAGAGAGGATGAGCAATTAGGGACAGCCACTTGATTGCCTTAGCCCACATTTGAGCAACGAATTTGGCACAAAATATGACATCCCCAATAGAAGCACCCAGGATCTCAAGGTTCAGCTCATGAAGTCAGCTGGGAAGCCCTCCAAGTTACCTTAAGAGAAAAGCTCACACATGGCAGTATTGATCCGTAGTCCTAGGGGTACCATCCTACTGAATGATAAGAGTATGTTTAACTGAACCCTTAGGACCTGCACGTGTACCATCATCAAGGTACCACAAGTTGAAAAAGTGTCTGAAGCAATAGAGTGGACAAGTTTATGTAGAACCAGAGAGAACAGGAGAGGACCCAAAGGGCCCCCCCCTCCCCCCAGCCCCCTGCTAGACTCCCTGTTCAGAACCAAGAGTACCCATGGGGTGTCACAAGATAGGATGCTGTCCATAATACCTGGTTCTGGGAAGTGGGTGGCACACTCCTCTAGTAGGGCTGATTGCGAAACCTCATTGAAGGCATTCCTCGATCTTGCGGGCTACTAAATCATGATCCTCCCAGTGATCCATACTGCAGTGACACAAACCATGTGCCAACATTTCTGCCCCTGCTGGACAAGCCACACCAAGCTGAAATAGTTTTAAAAAAACTCAGATGCCTTATTATTATTACTACATAAATTTGTATGCGCCCTTACACATACATAAATAACCTAAGTTATGAAATGAGTTAATGAGTTAGCCAGCTAAATTGAATTGAATTGAATTGATTGAAATACACAGATACAAAAAAGAAAAAGAAAAACAAGCATACACAAATTCTAAGGCAAGTAATGGCAAGCATTCTTGCACTTACAAACTGCCTATGAAAAGGGGTACAATTTACAACAGGACCTAAGGTCAACAGCACAGAGTCGAAAGCAAATAGTTTGCAAGGTTGGCACCACACTCGCATTTGAGGCGAAAAGGCTCAAGTTGAGCCTGCTGTATTATGTTACTGAGAATGGTAGATTTGGTGGAGTTGACCTGAATTGGCAAGATTGTAGAAGGTGTTTGAGGCTAAGTTGCCCATGTCTTGAAGGATTCAACCACTAGGAGAACACAGTTCCACCCAAGTTTGTCACAAATTCCTGAGTTTTCATTAAGTTTTTTTCATTAATGGGGAATTAATGATAAATGTAAATATGGAAAAGTACTCATAATGAAGTTCCCCAAAATCAAATGTTTGACCATTAATAACTGTGCAGTAGAATTAGTTAATTTACCATTTGTGACTCAAACAATGGAAGTGTTGTTAATAATTAAAATTTAATATGGTGGTCATTTTCAGTTAAATGAATGGTTTGAATTTTATTATTATCTTAATAAGTCATTGAATAATTTATTAGACATGCTATATGTTTTGTTTTTTTGTTGTTGCACCTAATTGATTTTGGATTTGTTTTGTATATACTTCATGGTTTATTTTATTGTTTGATCATGATCGTTGATTATGCTCTTCTTAAACAAAATTTAATAATTTCTGGGGTTGCTTTACTATAAGTTAAATATATTATTATTTTTATGTCATCATTTCTTTCCACGTTATTATTACATAATGCTATGGAAACAGGAAAGGACCTCTGGTGCAGTCCTGCATGTGCTAACGTGCTTAGATGCATTTTGTTGTTTTCGTATGTCTTATGTGCCCAGGTGGAATGGGTGAGTGAGGAGGATACAGAAATGGAGGATCTCATGCAGAACAAGCAGAATGTGCTCCGCACATTGCCTGGGGTTAACCCCGAAAAAGCACTCCATAATCTTGAACAGATGTCTCAGTCTATGCTCGAACAGAAAGATGAAAAGAACAGTAAAGATAAAAGAGATGAGGTAAGTGTGTCTGTGGCTGGTGTGTCAGAGGAGTTGCTGTATCTTGGAGATTGGGTGTTGGTTGCACTCCAATTACATCTAAGGTTTGATATCTACATTTGATGCCATAGGAGATTAATTAGCTGCCTCCATCTTGTAGTCTATATGCAAAGGTATGCCTCCATCTTATAATCAATGTGCCTCCATGAAAAGCTGTTTTCTGCTTTTGTTTTGTAGTAAACATGAATCTATCAATGTATTAAGTTGTGCAATTACTCTAATCAAGCTCATAAACCTCAACGACACATGTGTACAGAGAGTGATCAGTGCTATGCCACTACGTATTTTGCCTGGCCAGGAGGGAAATTTCCTTTGGCTGATTTGTATTCCATCTTCCAATGTGAGTGCACAATGCACATTTCTCATCTGTCTTAATGTCTTGCGGTCCGTAACGGGGTTAACCCCGAAAATTAGGGGCTAACCCGTACATATTTGATGTCAAAATTCATGGTTCAATTTCGTAATATGAATTTAAAAATTCTACCAATTGTAAGAGCACAGTCAACTTATTTGGCATTTACCATTCGAGGATACGCAACTTTTACGAATGGTTAAATCAAATTTTTGCGCTAACCAGAGTTAATATATACGCACACGCGGTATTGAGATACATTATCGCTGATATAATGTTGCACTAAAAGTTATGAAATGCAGTACATCTCTTAGGCAAAGGTAGATAAACAAACATGGTAATTGTAATCTTCCACTGATTGTTTATTTGCTAGTAATTCAAGCGTTTACTATTCGGGGTTAATCCCTTAATTGTAGAAGTAAATCCCGGACTGCAAGACATTAACAAAAGCTTTAAATACTGAAACTACACAGCCCACTGAATTTATATCCTTTGCAATGCCATTCTTGATTGTCTTACCATTGTTGTATTCCATGTCACGTGTGAGCACTAATCCTAGGGCGCTTGTCAGCAAATGTGTCCAGGTTAATTAACGTAGCTTAGGAGGTGGTGTACTGTATCTGCACACATGCTGAGCAATAGACACATAATGCAATAAATTGAAACTTAATTAGGAACTGGATTTTTGTTTAATAGAATTTTCCCTGATTGAGGGAGAGCAATGAAGGGGTAAAGATGTGTAGCCTCAATACATGTTATGAATAATCTAGAAATATTAATATTGTGATGAGCTGTATGCAATCTCACATGCTTTAATCATTGGCAGTAAAATTTCAGCCTATGTTCAGAGCCAGAAACAAAAATTGTTTCCAACATCTATCTGTTGTAGTGGACAGATTCGGAAATCGGAGTATTCTGGGTTTAGCTGCATTAGTCTTACAGCATTCACGTCGAGGAAACAGAAATCCTCTTGGCTGATGTGGTTTGTCAGGGCAATCGATGAACTGCAGCACCAGAATGCATCATTTTTTCTTTGTCACATTCACCTGCAGGTAACCACTGACAGGTGATAATCAGTTCACAGCTGCTACAATACAGTCTTGCATGCAGAATAAAATAATCAATAGGAATATAAATAATTAATGACCTGGAAAAAAGTGTGGCCTCCATGGTAGCTACATCTCTGTCACCCTGCAGAGGTCTGATCTGATGAGACATGTAAAATATGGCATGAAATAACTGCAGCATGTGTTTTTATGATGCCTTGCCTTGATCAAGTTTATTGTTTTAAATGCAACTTACAATAAGAGTTTTACATGTATGCTTGAAGATTATTACAGCAAAAACAAAACAGGTTTAAAGTGCAGAAGAGAGAGCACCAGAGTATGAGCAGGAAACCTTGGAAACAAAGCAACTGATAGATCCATTGCCAGAGCAAATCAGGTTGCAACTTCACCGTGCAAAAGAGAGAGCTACAAGGGCAGAGGAGAGAGCTACAAGAGCAGAGGAGAGGGCTGCAAGGGTTGAAAAAGAAATCCTGGATACAAAGCAGGAGAAGACAGTATTGCAACAGCAACTAGGACTACAAGTTCAGCAGGCGGAAGAGAGAGTTACAAGGGCAGAGGAGAGGGCTACAAGGGTTGAAAAAGAAATCCTGGATACAAAGCAGGAGAAGACAGTATTGCAACAGCAACTAGGACTACAAGTTCAGCAGGCCAACTAGAGAACTACAAGGGCAGAGGAGAGGGCTACAAGGGTTGAGGAGAGAGCTATAAGAGCAGAAGAGAGAGCTATAACAGCAGAAGAAAGTGTTGCAATAGTAGAAGAGAGAGCTGCAACAGCTGAAGAGAGAGCTATAACAGCAGGTGAAAGGGCTACAAAGGCTGAACAAGAGCTTATGTTGTTTTCGCAACAGTCTGCATCACGTCAGAAATGCCAAACCACTCAAGGCATCCCTCAACATTCTCAGGCATCATGGAAAATAGGACATGATGAAATAGAAGTAATAGCTGGAAAGACTCGTGGTATTGGAGGGTGGGGTGAGTTGAGAGTGGCTATGTTCCATGGTGTCAAGGTTGCTGCTAAGTTACTGCATGAAGAAATCATCTCTCCACATAATACTGATCTATTTATCAGAGAAATGAATATGGCAGCAAGTGTACGACATTCCAACCTTCTCCTATTTATTGGAGCCGCTTTGATGACAGTAAGCCTGTAATTCTTACAGAGCTGATGCCAACTAACCTGCGTAGCATCATTCGAGCACTTCCTCGAGTTCATGCAGTCTCTATCAGCTTAGATGTGGCCTGTGGTCTCAACTACCTCCACCTGGTGAGGCCTGACCCTATCATCCAGCGAGATATTAGCAGTGCTAATGTGCTTCTTGAGCGGATTGGATCAGGAAACTGGAAAGCCAAGGTAGCCGACTATGGTTCTGCAAACTTTCTATCTAAAGTATAACCGTGGGCCCTGGAAATCCATCCTATGCAGCGAGTTCTCTAATCCCAAACTGCAGTCTCCCAAGATGGACGTGTACAGCTATGGCATACTCCTGCTTGAAATGGCCACTGGACAGTTCCCAGATCAAAATCTACAAGCTGTACAGTTGGAGAGCCTACTGTGGAAAGAAATGAAAGAGATGATTACGAAGTGCACCTGTGATGATCCAGGCAACCGTCCAACCATGAAGGGTATATTAATTTTACTACCACAGTTGAATAAACAGATGTAGTGTAAATTGATTGTAAATACTGTGCAGCTATCTTAATTGTGTGCAATTTGTATTATTGAGAAATGTCATCACTGTGAAAAATAGTATTTGTCTGATACCCCAATAACAAATTTGTACCCACATTGGCTACAAACATTAGTATGGGTAGGGCTAGCCTCGAGCATTCCTGCATTTACTGAGAGATCTCGACCCTTATAACTGAATCACCTGCGTCATCACATTATTTGTTTCTTGCATAAAAGTGGTCCAATCCAGTGTAAGCGCTTTATTAATAAATAATGATTTTCTAACACACTTGGTGTTATTCCCTGATGTTGTATCTAAGTGTGTGATATACTCATTATAAGAGTCAAGGTTGAAGTTGGTCCATGAAGGCGGATTTCATGATCAGTTGCTTGGTCTGCGGCATACCCTCAAACGATGCATTGCTGGTCATTTTCATTCTGCTCTGCATAAGTTGCATTTGCTTCTAGATTGCAGAGTGCAAGACATATCCAGTTCTGCTAATTGCTGACGCATCCTAATATAATAGCGGTATGGAGTTATACATGTACGAGGTGGTCTCGTATCCAGACCCGATTTTCCTCACGAGCTATGGCAATTGTAAATCGGGTCTAAATAGTTTTATGTGCACACATTAATAAGCCTGCCTCTAAAATGGTGCAACTGTTACTGCACGATGTAATGGTGTTATTTACATTGTGAGAAAGAAGCAACTTCAATATCAGATGACAACAAGCGGACTGTACATGTATTAAGCTGATTGGAGCTACCCAAATTTTGGCAACGCGTAAGCTTGTAAACGTAAACGTAACCAGACCTACTTCCCCTGGTCCCCAGTCCATTGTTTATCGGCCTTTCAATAACGAAGTGTAGGTCTGGCTCGCGTTAATACACGCAGCCGGTGGAAGCTATGGAGCAACACCACAGAAAGTGGTGCGAATACGAGTAAGCCAATAAATATTCGTATACTAACAGCCGGGTGTGAATCGACGCCCTCGACCGAAGCAATGGCAGATAGCGGCACTGCAGACGAGCAGAAGAAAGTGGAAGTACCGGACTGCAAGATGCAGAAGGAAGAGATTCAAGCTGTTCTCCAGCAGAAGATGATAAAGGGCGACTCGTGGTGAGTTTGCCGTCTAATGTGTTGCTCTAGTACTAGCAGCCATTTTGAGGGCACGGACTAGGCTGTAGATAGCGTGCGAGATGTTAAAGAACATTGCAATTGTTCTTTCAGTTAGTCATACATGTGTATGTGTGTGTGTGTGTGTGTGTGTGTGTATGTATGTTTGTGTGTGTGTGTGTGTGTGTGTGTGTGTGTGTGTGTGTGTGTGTATGTATGTTGTGTGTGTGTGTGTGTGTGTGTGTGTGTGTGTGTGTGTGTGTGTGTGTGTGTGTGTGTGTGTGTGTGCAGGTATTTGGTTGACATACGGTGGTTGAAGCAATGGAAGAAGTATGTTGGCTATGATGCTTGGGACCAGTCCTCTGTTGGACAGACTTCAGCAAACCCTGGTCCTTTGGACAATTCTATCCTGTTCAGAGGTAGGTGTCTGATTTGAAGGGATGGGGACTTGTCCACTTTGAAGGGATGGGGACCTGTCCACTTTGAAGGGGTGGGGACTTGTCCACTTTGAAGGGATGGGGACTTGTCCACTTTGAAGGGGTGGGGACTTGTCCACTTTGAAGGGGTGGGGACTTGTCCATTTTGGAGGGATGAGAACTTGTCCACTTTGGAGGGATGGGGACTTGTCCACTTTGAAGGGATGGGGACTTGTCCACTGAAGGGATGGGGACTTGTCCACTGAAGGGATGGGGACTTGTCCACTTTGAAGGGATGGGGCTTGTCCACTTTGAAGGGATGAGGACTTGTCCACTTTGAAGGGATGGGGACTTGTCCACTTTGAAGGGATGGAGACTTGTCTACTTTGAAGGGATGGGGACTTGTCCACTTTGAAGGGATGGGGACTTGTCCACTTTGAAGGGATGGGGACTTGTGTGTATTAAAGGACTGGAGACTTATCTGCATTTAATCTCATCCGCTTTAAAGGAGTATCAATTTGTCTGATTTAAAGGGCTGGGGACTCGTCTGATGTAAAGGGCTGGGATTTAGCATTGAATGAATGTGCTTTGAAGGGTTGGAACATGTGTGCTTTGAAGGATTGGAACATGTCTGCTTGGATGGGTTGGAACATGTGTGCTTTGAAGGGTTGGAACATGTCCACTTTGAAGGGTTGGAACATGTGTGCTTGGATGGGTTGGAACATGTCTTCTTTGAAGGGTTGGAACATGTCTGCTTTGAAGGTTGGAACATGTGTGCTTTGAAGGGTTGGAACATGTGTGCTTTGAAGGGTTGGAACATGTCTGCTTTGAAGGGTTGGAACATGTGTGCTTTGAAGGGTTGGAACATGTCTGCTTTGAAGGGTTGGAACATGTCTGCTTTGAAGGGTTGGAACATGTGTGCTTTGAAGGGTTGGAACATGTCTGCTTTGAAGGGTTGGAACATGTCTGCTTTGAAGGATTGGAACATGTCTGCTTTGAAGGGTTGGAACATGTGTGCTTTGAAGGGTTGGAACATGTGTGCTTTGAAAGGTTGGAACATGTGTGCTTTGAAGGATTGGAACATGTGTACTTTGAAGGGTTGGAACATGTCTGCTTTGAAGGGTTGGAACATGTGTGCTTTGAAGGGTTGGAACATGTGAAGGAGTAGGACTTACAAGAAGTCAGCTTGACAAGGGTGAAGTCTGGGGACTGGTGGGCATGGTTGGATGATGGGGAATTTGAGAAGGGGGTTGTGAGGGAGGGGATGGAGACTTTAAATAAATGAAAATAGAAATAGAGAACATGATTAAAGTAAAAGAAGAGGCAATTGATCATCATTGATTTGTACACTGTAAGGAATCCTGTCATAGATTCTCTTTGTAAATGATTATGATTTGAATCCCTTGTTTGTGTTGACATTATATCATCCGTGTCAGTTATTGTGTAAGAGGGTGGGAACATTTACTGAGGATATTGATGTACAGTGCTCCATTGCATGTGTGTAGTAAGTAGAACATGCATCTAATGTACACATAGCTGATGTGCACACAGCTAATGACACACACAGTCCATGTCTTCCCATGTCTCCAAACACCATGCATGCTAATAACTACAGATCGAGCTCGGGACGTATTGAAAGACCATCTGTATGAGGAATTGGACTACTATCAGCTTCCAAAACCTGCCTGGGAGAAGCTGTTGTCATGGTATGGACTGAGCGAAGGATCACAGCCTATTGAAAGGTCAGTGTGTTGTTAGCACAAGTCTGTTGACCAGTTAATTGTTCACGTTCAACTGTTTGATTGCCGTGTCAGCTTGTGTGATTGTATTGCTGGATCACATGATCCCTTCCTTCTTTGCAGGAAAGTGGTGGAGTATGGTCTATACATGAAGCACTGTAAGGTGGAGGTCTACCTGATGGACTTCAAGCTGTGTCAGCAGAGCCAGTTGAACGAAACCATCATCAGCAGGCAGTTCAGCAGAGCCACAACTGTTGGTGAGTGTATGTGTGTGTGTGTGTGTGTGTGTGTGTGTGTGTGTGTGTGTGTGTGTGTGTGTGTGTGTGTGTGTGTGTGTGTGTGTGTGTGTGTGTGTGTGTGTGTGTGTGTGTGTGTGTGTGTGTGTGTGTGTGTGTGTGTGTGTGTGTGGTGTGTGTGTGTGTGTGTGTGTGTGTGTGTGTGTGTGGAGACATTGCTTATTTGTGTAAGAGTGAATGGCATTGCAGCAATTCGGTAAATGCCCATTTGCTTAAGCTTTGAGCAATATTATCTGAACCACTATTATTTATTATTATATATGGGACAGTTCTGTCATTTCGCATATATATATATAATGTTATTAAAATGCTTCTCTTTTGAATCGCTGTATCGTCCGAACGATAAATACTATGGACTTCCTATTTTCAACACTTCATACTACATCATTTCTCTATGGTAAAATACATTTTGGAGTCTTGCACTAGCTCTGTGTCAGTATTGCAACGTCCGATACCCCATGGGGTTCAAACCCGCCATAACTCCTGGCAGGAGTAATCAAATCGCTTCAAATTCGGGTTGTAAGTAGAGAGGTCCTATACCTATCGATTTGTTCTGTTCGTTAATTTTTATGTCATCCGTTACGAAGAAACAGCTATGCAAAGTAAGTGCAAGTTTTCCGCTCCAATCGCGCCTTTGTACGTGCGTGAACCGTTTCCATGCACCGAAGCACATGAATATGCAACTACTTCCTATGGGCTGAGACTTTGATAACCTGTAGCCACACCTATTCTCCGCTATTTGACATGATTCGATCTAGTGGTGAGTTTTTCTTAATCTCTCGTACATTCCTGACAGACCTGTCACTGTTCGTCATTCTTCAGATATGAAACAACTGAAGACGAACTCGTCCTGCTTCATTCAGTGGACGAGTTCGAACGGTACATAGATAAGGAAATTCAGGATTTTAGTGACGGCGATGGCGCCTATGGCGACGGTGATTATGGACGTGATGATCTCAATGGCATTGATAGCGATGGCTGTGGTGGTGGAAGTGACAGTGATGGTGAGAGTGATGGTGATGATGGTGGAAGTGACGGTGATGGTGGAAGTGACGGTGGGGATGGTGGAAGTGATGTGATGGTGGAAGTGATGGTGATGGTGGAAGTGATGGTGATGGTGGAAGTGACAGTGATGGTGGAAGTGACAGTGATGGTGGAAGTGACGGTGATGGTGGAAGTGATAATGACATTGGAAGTGACAGTAATGGCCCAGGTGGTGGTGCTAGCTAAAATAGCACGTGGACAATGTTGTCCCCATCGCTTGCTGAATGCCTACCTTACAAGAGGAGGGTGCTGCGAAGACAGCTGCTTAATGAAGTACGGTGATTTGGCCCGAAGACGAGCACTCACATTATCCAGATTGGACAAGAGAACCAGAAAGGCAGTTGTTGTTGGAATGCTTGCTATGATTCGGAACAAATCTGGTTCTAGAAATGCATTCCACTATTGCCTTGACTGGTCCAGTCCTATCTGCAAGGATGCTTTCTGTGCCGTCATTGGCACAAATTACCGCACATTACAGCGCTGGATGCAGCAGGTGTGCTCTGACGCTGATCTTAAGCCCCATCCCCATGGCAACTGTGGCAGGGCACCTCACAATGCCCTCTCTAATATGGAGGGTGGTCTCATTCATTAGGAATTATGCAGCCTTACATGCCCTCCCTGAGGCCATGGAGTCCATATCAATGACCACACCAGCACCACAGCAACCTTGCCCTTACCGACTGACCAGTGGGCTGAAGCAGCAGTACACCTAACTCAATGTTCCTCCAGCTCCTCCAACATCTCCTGCTGCACGTGTGGTGAAGTACGTGTCATTTAGTACACTCTGGCACAAGCACTGCTCCAACATCAAGATCCAACCTGCACGCAGCGATCTGTGTGACAAGTGTGATCAGATGTTGGTCACGTTAGGCACAGCCTTTCTGACGAGCAGCGCAAAACAATAAATGACAAATACACCCAGCACCTCATTAAAGGGAGGCTGACATGGCTTTTATCGTATTTTATTTTATTTTATAAAATGAATATACTCTATGTGATAGGCTTATACTCCAATTTGTATGCCTTTAGCATGTTTACTTTTAAAGATATAAGCGTACAAAGTTATGCGTCATAGCGTGTCACTTGGATGATTAATGCGAAGTATTATTGTAGTCATATATTAATGATGGCAGTACGACCATACTCATTTGAACCTACACGAAGAGTCCATGTCGAAGACAGTACATGTACCGACATTAGCGATATCGAAGATAACTTAAACCCTCCACCTGCGAGCCGTCTTGGAAATACATTGTGGTGTTCTTGTGCGCAGTGTATTCCACAAGCTACCGAGCATGAGTGTGTGTGCTGCCGGGAGTTGGAGGACGTACTGTGTATATTATCACAAGAATCGGTCAGGTTGACCTGCATTGTGGATCACCCTGAGTTTGCAGCCACAGTCTGCTTAAACCCGCTAGTGCTTCGTGTTGCGTTAGCTGGAACCGTCGCAATGAGAGGGGAAAGAATTCCGTTGCCTCTAGAACGAAACCCCTTTGTCATGCTTATGCGCTGTACTGAAGCAATCACTAACGGCACAGAAAACACACATTTGTTAAACGCAAATAATATTTTATAACGTAACACGCATTAATAATTGGATCCAAGTGACACAATGTCACATGACTAAT
The DNA here is from genome assembly GCA_013339895.1 of Ephydatia muelleri. Taxonomy (NCBI): domain Eukaryota; kingdom Metazoa; phylum Porifera; class Demospongiae; order Spongillida; family Spongillidae; genus Ephydatia; species Ephydatia muelleri. The sequence continues at coordinate 3,468,817 of JABACO010000014.1, forward strand.
TTCATATTCAAAAGTTGAATATCTCGAAAACGAAACATATAAAAATAACTTGTATACTACACTAGTGATTATCTTTCATATGAAGGGCACTTGTTTTTCCATGTCAGCCTCCCTTTAAGGCAAAGGCATTTCGTGATGCCTACAATGCAAACATTGAGGAGGCTGAGAAGGAATGGGGAAGGAAGAGACAGAAGGAGCATGATCAGATCCTGGGTCACCAGGGCCCTGATGTCTCCCTTTACCTCACACGCCCACCTGGACATGCAGATGCAGTACTCCTTTGACTACTGCCAGCATGTGTCACTGTCCTACAGCTCACAACAAAGGGGCACTTTTTATTTCAGGACACCTCGCAAGGTCCAGGTGTTTGGTGTGTGTTGTGAGCCGCTGTGCCACCAGGTGTTCTTCTTAATTGACGAGGCAGAGCAGGCCGGCAAGGGTGCTGTGGTGGTGGTCAGCTTGGTGCATGCCTTCTTCCACCTACATGGACTAGGAGAGAGACGTGTAACACTTCAGGCCGACAACTGTGTGGGCCAGAACAAGAACACCACCATGATGTGGTACCTGGCCTGGCGGGTCATCACTGGGCAACATGACACCATCCAGCCGAACTTCATGCTACCTGGGCACACAAAGTTCAGACCCGATTCCTACTTTGGCCTGTTCAAGAAGTACTACCAATGTAGATGATATGGATGACCTAGCAGACTGTGTCCGGCAGTGTGGCCAGGATGTCACATGTGTGCCACAGCGGTACCAGGACTGGCACTACTATGATTGGAATGCCTTTCTGGGCCAGTGGTTTAGTCCTCTGGCTGGCCTAGGCCGCTGCTACACATTCCGGTTTGATTGCAAACACCCTGGTGTCATGAAAATGAAGACCTTGCCATCGGACGCAAACCCCACCAAGGTGACCATGCTGAGGGGTGGAGTGACCATAAAAGACATACAGGAGGCTTACATGTATCAGAGCCAAGTGATGCCACCTGTTATTACACCCAGCGGATTGTCCCTAACGCGGTCACTGTACCTGTATGAAAGGGTGAGGGAATACATTCGTGACCCCCAAAAAAGGGATAAGGTGTGTCCAAAGCCTCCACCAGGCACAGGGCCCGACTCTGGTAATGCTTCATCCCTACCAGAAAGCGACCAACCTGGACCTTCAACTGCCATTCCTCACTCACCTACTGTTGAGGGTCATGAGTCTGCAGAGGACACATACAGTGAAGTGCAAGACGGAGAGGATGGTTGTATTTCTGGCAGGAGGAAACGCAGACCCAGGTCTGAACTGATCCTTTCCTACCAGTGCACTGTATGTAGCCCGGCTCTGTCCCTGCACAAAAAGAACACTCACAAGCAGCCTGCTGTTCCATGTGATGAACACGGTGATGCCACTAAGGCCGACAATTCCAGTGGTGCCACTAAGGCGGGCAATTCCAGTGTTGACGAAGGAAGCCAGGGTCTGTCCAAGTGCAGGTGTAGGAAAAAATCTGAAATTGACAGGCCATTTTCCTGTTCGGTGTGTGGCAAGAAGTACAGCGCACTCTACACTCACAACAAGACCAAGCATGGTTCATGACAAACGAACCATATTGCGAGATGCATGCTTTATCAATAGCACAGGGAAGGGTGGAGTCCATTAACGAGCTCCTCTGATGATAACACAGGCCGTATAGTCGATTCTGTACCAAAGTATAAAATCGACTATTTTCATCAAGGAACCCCTTCCGACCAATTCTGAATCTAGTGGTGAAGTTTACATCGTTTAAAAGTGTTCCTATCCCGAGTTATGAGTCCGCAAGGAGGAGGATTGTTCCGGGACCGGGTACGAGGACGGGCAGTACCCTTTTGTTCTCAACAACCGCGCGGTTCTGTGACATAAAACAAAGACGAAACTGCTCACTTTTTACTTCTAGTTCGATTGCCATAACAAGGTAAACGATCCGTTCGTCAGGAGTCTTGGTAGAGACGGGTCGCGTGTTTTTAATGAGATTCATAATCGGGGTCAAATCCTATAGGCCCTTTTCATGTGTCATGTGACCGCTCCGTAATCTAACATACGTCAGTGTCACACAATATAAATTAATACACGTCCGCCATGTTGATTCACAGCTTTTACGGAAATATCCGAGTGACGAAAAGAGCCTATATGGAAGTTTCTAACGAAACTTCCGATACATTTGCAAGAGGCCTACAATCTGGTACCCAATTATGCTGTCAAAATTATATGGGACAGTTCCGCGAAAATGTCCTATGTTTTATAACATTATAGTTATAAAAATGCTCTGCGCGTGAATCGTCGTAGCGTCCGAACGGTTAATGCTGTCGACTTCCTATTTTCACCACATGATGCCACACCATCTCTCTATGGATAAATCGAATATTGTCTCTTAGCTCGACTCCCTGGGGAAAATACAAGAGGTCTTACCTCCAGGGGTTCGAAACACGAGTATTTCCCTGCAGGAGTGTCGGCATTGCCTCAAATTCGGTTTCCAGTTAGAGAAGCTCTTGAGGTACTTAAATATCCTTTTCGTTAATTTTTACTTCAACAGGTGATAAGATATTTGCTTTCTAAGTTAAAGCACATTTCCCGCTAGTTTCGCGGGTTGCGTCTAATATTGTACAGTGTATATGTTAGACCCACCCGCGAAACTAGCGGGAAATGTGCTTTAACTTAGAAAGCAAATATCTTATCACCTGTTGAAGTAAAAATTAACGAAAAGGATATTTAAGTACCTCAAAAGCTTCTCTAACTGGAAACCGAATTTGAGGCAATGCCGACACTCCTGCAGGGAAATACTCGTGTTTCGAACCCCTGGAGGTAAGACCTCTTGTATTTTCCCCAGGGAGTGGAGCTAAGAGACAATATTCGATTTATCCATAGCGAGATGGTGTGGCATCATGTGGTGAAAATAGGAAGTCGACAGCATTAACCGTTCGGACGCTACGACGATTCACGCGCAGAGCATTTTTATAACTATAATGTTATAAAACATAAGACATTTTACTGTCCCATTTCTCATAATTATAAACGGTTCACGCGAAAATGTCGTTTCGCATATATGGGACAGTTTCCGCGAAAATTGCCCCACGGATATATTATAAAATGTTATAAAAATGCATCGCGTTTGAATCACTACAACTTCCCAACGGTTAACGCTATCGACTTCCTATTTTCAACACTTCATACTACACCGTTTCACTACTGGGAAACATATTTTGGGGCATTGCACCAGTTCCTTGCTGATGCTACGAGGTCCGATACCCCATGGGGTTCAAAACCGCCACATCTTCAGGTAGGAGCATTCAAATCGCTTCAAATTCAGTATGTACCTACAGGGGTCCTGTTGCTATTGATGTGTTCAGTTTGTTAATTTTTACTCTATCCAAGATACAGCTGTGCAAAGTAAATGCACATTTCCCGCTCGATTGCACCATTTTTGCATGCAACCCGTGTTCCATTCTCCCAATCCACAATAAATTTTGATAACTTCTTTGTTCCGCCCATTTCTCCCTTAAACTAAGCTAGCCGTTCGCAACTGTTTTTGTCTCACTCAGGCAGTGAGTTTATGCGTGAAAATTAAAAGAAGAAGAAGACTGCTCAGTTTGCCAGACGATCGTACCAAATTAACGGATCCAAGTGAATGGTTGCAGTATAACCTTGCGCCTCCCACGTCGCCGGCAGTATTCAAAACGGCACGCGTAAGGCTGTTTGCTACGCACTTGCATCATCCTCTAGTCGTGTCTATTTGCCATCCATCATCTTGCTAAAATCATCATCTTGCTCATCTTATATCTGCCACGCCCACTCGGCTACGATTGCAATGATTTCGGTCTCACACAACTTTCAGCTCACACATAGCACATGAACTCATGCTGGCTCACACTTGTGCACACACTTGCATTGTTGCGTACATGGCCCTGTACACTATCGTATGTCGTATATTCTTATGCCCAACCACACACACACACACACACACACACACACACACACACACACACACACACACACACACACACACACACTCATGTACAGCGTACTTGCACACACCAGTTATACATGTGGCAAACAATACACCTGTCTGATGATGGTACAAACACTCTCACTCACAAACATTGTCACATGCACATGCATTCTATTCGGTCAATTCAACTGCACTTGTGCATGTTTGTACAGACCACTGATTCTATGTAAATTTGTGTACCAAGCTTTCTGTACATGTATCGTGTCTCCAAGGATTGAATACATTGTGTCCCCATCTGGTCCTCTACATGTACACATACGTTGCACACTTGCATAACACACACACCACTGAAAACGCTCACACAGGTACACACACAACATACAGATACACAGACACACAAACACACACATGACATACACACACAAACACACACATACAGACACGGACACAGGCACACACACAGACACATACACACAGACACACACAGACACACACACAGACACACACATACACACACAGACACGCACATACACACAGACAGGCATGTACAGACAGACACACACACACACACAGGCACGCACAGACCCACACAAACACACACACTCACACAACAGACACATACACAGACACAGGCACACATAGACATGCACAGACACACACACACGACATACACACAGACACGCACAGACACACACATGGACACAGACCCACACACATGAAATTCACAGACACACACATCTCCTTCTACATCCATTCCGCACCGAACGTACACATTGATGCATCCTTTAGGCGCAACATGCCATTTTCGAAGCTGTATAATAGATAGCCGGAAGACTACAAAAAATGCTAGGTTTACCTAGCGATCGCTAGCATCCGGCACCTATTCACTAAGCACCGTGCAGGTCACCTCATACATGTACAATTATTCACACAAATGAGTTCGTCTAACAATTGCTTTCCATACAATGTATTACTACAGATAGCCTTTTATCTAAGATTAGGAATGTGATGTCCAGTAAGGCTCAAGCTTTGGCTTTGAACTTGATTTGAATTATATCGGCTGCCTCTGGATGCCATCTTTACATAGTTGTGGGTGCCTCCTGATGTGTTATCAAATTCCTCATTTCAAAGCTAGATTGTCTTTTTTAGGGCACTGCTACTGGTAGCAGCTCAAAAATATTATAGGCAAGATGCCTGAACAAAAAGGGCAAGGCGTTCATGAACAGCATTGTGCCCAGACACGCAAGGCACTGCACCTCACTAGAACTACTGTAGCTAAGGAGAGGACTGGCCACATTTCAATCACAATTACAGTGCACGTCATGCCTTATTTTGTGCACTCACCAGCTCAACTGGAGGCCGCCATGAGAGAGCTGTTCAATGTACCCAAGGAGACGGTGTGTAGGGTGTGGCATAAGTACATGAACAGCACGTACGAAGAGCTCAGCAAGCCAGAGCAGACATTACAGGATGCTGGACTCTATGCTGGGCAGGTCAGCCAGGGGGTGGAAGGAAGGGGTGGAAAGGAGGTGGGAGGAGGGTTCAGTGATGAAAGAGAAGTGGAGGAGGGGAAGAGGTGAGGGAAGGTTGTTGGAGAGGAGAGGAGGATGGTAGGAGTGGGTGGAGAGGGGAGATGTGGAGGGACAAGAGGTGTGGAATCATGTATCTGAAGATGAAGGGGCGTTTTGGAAGGAAGGAGGAAGAGGGGAGGGCTTTAGCTAGTGTGTTTACAGTGTACTCATCTTGGTACAGACACTGGTGCTGGAGAAGAAGAATGCTGATGGAACATGGCCTCGTAGTGCACAGTGAGTGGTGTTTAGAGTGGGGTGGAGAGGAAGGCTTTAGCTGGATAGTGTTGTATCTTATCCATGCCCTTCAGACTCTGGTCTGGGTACCCTGTTGTTAGCTTTGCCAGTTAGCTGTACAGAGCCACATGTAGTGGAATTAGACACACTTATACACACCCCTCACCAATATACCCACACACCCTCCATCAATAACCCTGTACCTACCAGACCCCTGTACCTACCAGACCCCTGTACCTACCAGACCCCTGTACCTACCAGACCCCTGTACCTACCAGACCCCTGTACCTACCAGACCCCTGTACCTACCAGACCCCTGTACCCTACCAGACCCCTGTACCCACCAGACCCCTGTACCCACCAGACCCCTGTACCCACCAGACCCCTGTACCTACCAGACCCCTGTACCTACCAGACCCCTGTACCTACCAGACCCCTGTACCCACCAGACCCCTGTACCTGCCAGACCCCTGTAGCCTACCAGACCCCTGTACCCACCAGACCCCTGTACCCACCAGACCCCTGTACCCACCAGACCCCTGTACCCACCAGACCCCTGTACCTGCCAGACCCCTGTACCCACCAGACCCCTGTACCTGGCCAGACCCCTGTACCTACCAGACCCCTGTACCCACCAGACCCCTGTACCCACCAGACCCCTGTACCTGCCAGACCCCTGTACCTGCCAGACCCCTGTACCTGCCAGACCCCTGTACCTACCAGACCCCTGTACCCACCAGACCCTGTACCTGCCAGACCCTGTACCTACCAGACCCCTGTACCCACCAGACCCCTGTACCTACCAGACCCCTGTACCCACCAGACCCCTGTACCTACCAGACCCCTGTACCTACCAGATCCCTATACCTACCAGAACCCTGTACCTACCAGACCACTGTACCTACCAGACCCTGTACCTACCAGACCCTGTACCTACCAGACCCCTGTACCTACCAGACCCCTGTACCTACCAGATCCCTATACCTACCAGAACCCTGTACCTACCAGACCACTGTACCTACCAGACCCTTGTACCTACCAGATCCCTGTACCTACCAGACCCTGTACCTACCAGACCACTGTACCTACCAGACCCTGTACCTACCAGACCCTGTACCTACCAGACCCTGTACCTACCAGACCCCTGTACCTACCAGACCCCTGTACCTGCCAGACCCCTGTACCTACCAGACCACTGTACCTACCAGACCCCAGACCGGAGGAGGAGGAGGAGGAGGAGGGAGGAGGAGAAGGAGGAGGAGGAGGAGGAGGAGAAGGAGGAGGAGGAGGAGGAGGAGGAGAAGGAGGAGGAGGAGGAGAGAATTTAAAAACAGAAGTCTGCTTGCTGAGCAAGTCGTTTGCTGAAGAGGTTCAAAATGGACCCTCTGCCAGTAAGGCATCTTCAGACATGAGTAGAGATGACAGCATCCAGAAAGACATGAAGGAGGAGGAGGAGGAGGAGGAGGAAGAGGAAGAGGAAGACACCGGAGAGAATACAAAGAAGGAAGGCAACATGGATGAGTGCTGCCCCGGGAGGAAGATGATGATCAATTCATGCAGCCAAGATCAGGTAACGATTGTAGTGTTTTTTTGAGTTCCATATGATTTTCATGTCAATGTTATTCAATACCAGCTCTATATTGTTACTCTCACTTATGATGTGAAAGTAGTCCTGTAATTTAACAAGATAATATGAACATCCTCTACAAGAAAGTTGATACACAATTGAAAGCAAGGTAACATGGCTGAGTGAGAGACTTAATGAAACAGACTCTACTTACATGTATAGCACAAATATTACATGTGTGTGTACATGGGAAAGTTGAGTGAAAATTTAAAATAAACAGCACATATGTAGCATGGCTTCAACTCAAGTTTCATTTTGCTCCATATTGATGAACATTTGACAGATGTGCATGTAGGTTTTTTCAATTTTTCCTTCTCACTCAGCTTTGTTTCTTTTCACACTACTGGATTGTCTATGTCACACCACTTTCTTGTGAAGAATGTTTTATTACACTATATTTTGTGTCATGGTTTTTTTTTCAATTGGATAGTTGTATCGGATGTATGCCATAAATGCAATACAGCTGGCTCACCTAAGGCAGATTCTCCCTCCAATGCCTTTAAACGTACAGTAGTGAATGAGGTGAGATTTTGTACACTTTCCCACAGTGAGGTCTAATAATACCATTGTAGGCTTGATTTGCACCGTTCGTATATGTAGCCTGCTTTCATTCTCCCAATCCACAATAAATCACTTGTTCCACCCTGCCTCACCCAGGAATGAGTTTTTAATCCATATTGACATATCCATGTGAATGGTTGCAGTAATCTTGCATCTCCCATGTCATGGGTGGCAGTTTTCAACACAGTACATGTGTATGTACAACTACTCACCAACTTGCATTATCCTCTAGTTGTGTAATAAAGCTTTCCTATTTGTCATAATCCTTGCTAAAGTACTGGTATTATTTCGTATGCAATGAATTTGGTACGTTATTTCTCACACAATTTCAGCTCACACATACACGTAGTAAAATATGTCCCCATGCTGGCTACTATGCCCTTAAGCACGTGCACTCATTTCATACATGAACCTGTACACCATCGTATGGTATATTCTTATGCACAACTTACATGTACACACTCATGTACAGCAGTACACTCGCACATACCAGTTGTATATGTGGCAAACAATAAACCTGTCTGAGAATGATGACAGTCATACTAATGTTTGTTTGTATAGGCTCCTGATTTTATGTACCTGCAGCTTTCTGTACTCTGTGTTTTTCCTCTGTATATTGTTGTACGTAACCTCTGTAGAAGTATTCATTTTGACAACTACTCTATATGCATTAGACATAGAGCCTTCACTGAGACTGTTACGTACATAGGTACATGTAGCTACATGCAGACCCACCCTATGGGGGCATGATGCATGTACAATTAACCATGTACATACATGTATGTGCAAGAGCCAAATCTTTGGGGACACAATGCATGTACAAAGGAACAATCTTATGGGGACACAATGGGACAGTGCACGTAGCTACACGTACCTATGTACAATTTCAAGTGAGGGCGTTATGTCATGTACAAAGGACCAGTTATCAACGAGTAGTTGTCAAAATGAATCCTTCTAACAGAGGATACATGCAATAATACAGAGGGAAAACACAGAGTACTACTATAGCTATAACTTTCAAAGGGTTAACGCTTTAAATTTTCAACGCTTCATACAACGCAATTTAGGGTGTAGTATAAAGTGTTAAAAATTGGAGGTACCCCTTTGGCAGTTATAGTGATTCAAACGTGATGCATTTTTATAACTTATTATTTAATTAATAATATAATTACAACACACACAAAACGACACCTACAATTTATCAGTTAACCCAAAACAACTCTCCTAGACAGAATGGCCCTTGCTACTAACCTCACTAGAAAGAGATTGAGCTGACCATAGATGTTCCTAGACTTCGGGCAGCATCGGCTGATTGAAAGAAGAGATGCCAGTCATGAGATAGTGTTTTGGGCCTTTTTACTCCAATTGCCATATGTTTCAGCAGCAAGGAAAATACAGATCCATCCCCACCAGACACTTTGGGTCATTGAAAAGAGTGCTTTCAACACTCTGATGTGTAAGCTGCAACTTCTGCTGATTTACAAGCATCACCAAAGTGGCTGGAGTAAGGGAAGTGGTAGCTGTTGCGTTTTGCCCTTTTCCCACCCATAAACAAGCACATCTGCTGGACGAGAGTTGCTGTTGTCTCCCAAAAGGCCTCAGCCCCTCAACACTTACAGACAAGTGAGCATGACGACAGAACCCTGTATGAATGTTGCGCTGATGATTGTGTCAGATGACCATGTCGCCACCATGTTCGCGTAAAACTGAATGATGACCAAGAGTATCCAAAGTGATGTCTGGGCAGAATGATACTACTGAGGAGCTAATACCAAGCCAACACTTCACTGCAGCATTGAACTCAGCTGGGTCAAAGGGACGACTGAAAGCCATGAACTAGCATGAGATGCAGAAGCTTAAACGAGCCTTGCCTATTGGCAGGAGAGGAGGTCATCAACATTGACTGAAAGAGATTATCATTCAACATTCGGAGTGATGGGAAGGTGACCTATTGAATTCTTAGCCTTCAGTAATTGCCAGGTAGTTTGATTATTCGGAGCAATACCGCAAGATAGCAAGGTCCAGCAAGCCTTCCCCAACATCCTACACCTACCCTATAATGCTACCATGTCAACCAGATTGGAGTGCTGATTGTTTGGTGATGTGTCCCCCAGCCTATTAGCCTGACATTTAGCCAACTAACAAAGAGAAGTCAATTCATTGCTAGTCCACTTGTTGCATAAAAAATGTATTGACTGAGGCTTTTCATTGCACACACACACACCCTCCCCCCCCCCCCCCCCCCCATTCTTAATCGATGGCAGACACACTTAGGAAGCATAAATTAGTTTGAGTCAGCATTCTCTGTATTCTCCCTAATGACACACCTCAGAGCCAGTGACAGTGCTCTGGTGGTCTTGACTTCGATGGAAAACGAACCTTAATCTTTATCTGCGCAAGCATTCGTTCCCCAGGGGGAACGTAACCGTTTGCCTCCCGAAAATCAAGTTTTTCAATATTGACAAAACTAACACATTAGAACAAAATTATGATTACAACGTAAGGTTTGTTATTCAGAGTGTGGAACTCCATGTCCCTGATGTCAGTCCATACATCGGGATCCCCTTTCTGACTACATACCGCAGACAGTAACAACATAGCCATCTGTTGGCCGACTGCATGTCACACAGTAGTAGTGCCCATTGCTCTCTTCCTTGAAAACACGGACACCAAGCACTTCCTCCTAGCTCCTCCAGCACAACCCTGCTTTGACTGGTACTGCTCCAGTGTGGTCAGAGGCATGAAGTGATGAGTAGTCAGCTACTGCTTTGTTCCCTATTGATTATGCTTCTGGTGAAATTGAAGCACCAAAGTTGTTGTGAATAAGAGCAAGTGCCAACTTTTCTGTAAATTGTCGGTGACTGATGCTGTGACCACCAGCATGAATGGCTCAATAAACTAAAAATGTGTCAACCTCGACCATTCCCAAAATGGTTGAAATAACACGATGATGCCACTTCTTCATACCCCAGCCTTCCTCCAAGGCTAACGAACCCTGCCGAAGATGGTTGTGGATGTCAATCTTACCGGCACTATCAAAATACTCCTCAACAAGCTTGGGCCTCTTCACAGTTTTGAAGAATGCCTCTGATGATTTGCCATCATTTAAAACATGGTATATCGTTTTTTTCTTGTGAGGATGGCCTTCAACCGTTGTTCCACACATTGCCAGGAATTTCTTCAGAGTCCTGTCTTGCCAGCCCAGAGCTAGCATCGGGATTCCATCAATAGTTGATGTTACAACATGGTGGTCACCCTTTTCGTACTGAAATGTATCAAGGTACTTGGCAGGATACTCCTTTGTTGCATCTTTCACTATCCCTTGTAGAAACAAGCCTCTCTTCCCCAATTCAACTGCAGCTGTTGTGCTGGTGAATGCCTAGTCAGCTCTGATGATCCAACGGCTGCCAAAGTATGTCTCACAGGATGAGCAATTTGGGACAGCCACTTGGTTGCCTTAGCCCACTTTTGAGCAACGAATTTGGCACAAAATATGTCATCCCCAATAGGAGCACCCAGGATCTCAAGGTTCGGCTCATGAAGCATCTTCATGTCAGCTGGGAAGCCCTCCAAGTTACCTTAAGAGAAAAGCTCACACATGGCAGTATTGATCCATAGCCCTAGAGGAGTACCAACCTGCTGAATGATACGAGTAGCATGTTTAACTGAACCCTTAGGACCTGCAAGTGTACCATCATCAAGGTACCACAAGTTGAAAAAACTCTCAGAACACTCACTGTCTGAAGCAATAGAGTGGACAAGTTTATGTAGAACCAGAGAGAACAGGAGAGGACCCAAAGGGTCCCCCCTGCTAGACTCCCTGTTCAGAACCATGAGTGCCCATGGGGTGTCACAAGATAGGATGCTGTCCATAATACCTGGTTCTGGGAAGTGGGTGGCACACTCCTCTAGTACGGCTGATTGCGAAACCTCATTGAAGGCATTCCTCGATCTTGCAGGCTACTAAATCATGATCCTCCCAGTGATCCATTCTGCAGTGCATGTGCCAACTTTTCTGCCCTGCTGGACAAGCCACACCAAGCTGAAATGGGCCAAAAAAAACTTGGATGCCTTATTATTATTACTACATAAAATTGTATGCGCCCTTACACATACATAAATAACCTAAGTTATGAAATGAGTTAATGAGTTAGCCAGCTAAATTGAATTGAATTGAATTGATTGAAATACATAGATACTAATAACAAAAAAAAAAAAACATACACAAATTCTAAGGCAAGTAATGGCAAGCATTCGTGCACTTCCAAACTGCCTATGAAAAAGGGGTACAATTTACAAAGGGACCTAAGGTCAACAGCACAGAGTCGAAAGCAAATAACAAGTCTGCAAGTTTGGCACCAGGTCCAGCCCATAAAGGAACACTCACATTTGAGGTGACAAGTTGAGCCTGCTGTATGTCACTGAGAATGTTAGATTTGGTGGAGTTGACCTGAATTGGCGAGATTGTAAAAGGTGTTTGAGGCTAGGTTGCCCATGCCTTGAAGGATTCAACCACTAGGAGAACACAGTTCCACCCAAGCTCGTCGCAAGTTCCTGACTTTTCATTAAGTTTTTCTCATTAGTGCTGAATTAATGACAAATGTAAATATAGAAAAGTACTCATAATCAAGTTCCCCAAAATCAAATGTTTGACCATTATAATAACTGTGCAGTAGAATTAGTTAATTTGATTCAAACAATGGAAGTGTTATTAATAATTAAAACTTAATATGGTGGTCACTTTCAGTTAAATGAATGGTTTGAATTTTATTTAAGTCATTGAATAATTTATATATGTTTTGTTTTTTTTGTTGTTGCACCTAATTGATTTTGGATTTGTTTTGTATATACTTCATGGTTTCTTTATTGTTTGATCATTATCATTATGCTTATCTTAAATTTAATAATTTCTGGGGTTGCTTTACTATAAGTTAAATATATTATTATTTTATGTCATCATTTCTTTCCACGTTTATTACATAATGCTATGGAAACAGGAAAGGACCTCTGGTGCAGTCCTGCATGTGTGAACGTGCTTAGATGCATTTTGTTGTTTTCGTATGTCTTATGTGCCCAGGTGGAATGGGTGAGTGAGGAGGATACAGAAATGGAGGATCTCATGCAGAACAAGCAGAATGTGCTCCGCACATTGCCTGGGGTTAACCCCGAAAAAGCGCTCCATAATCTTGAACAGATGTCTCAGTCTGTGCTTGAACAGAAAGATGAAAAAAACAGTAAAGATAAAAGAAATGAGGTAAGTGTGTCTGTGGCTGGTGTGTCAGAGTAGTTGCTGTATCTTGGAGATTGGGTGTTGGTTGCACTCCAATTACATCTAAGGTTTGATATCTACATTTGATGCCATAGGAGATTAATTAGCTGCCTCCATCTTGTAGTCTATATGCAAAGCACGTGTAGGTATGCCTCCATCTTATAGTCTATGTGCCTCCATGAAAAGCTGTTTTCTAGCTGTAGTAAACATGAATCTATCAATGTAGTAAGTTGTGCAATTACTCTAATCAAGCGCATAAACCTCAACGACACATGTGTACAGAGAGTGATCAGTGCTATGCCACTACGTATTGTGCCTGGCCAGGAGGGAAATTTCCTTGGGCTGATTTTATACTCCATCTTTCAATGTGAGTGCACAATGCACATTTCTTATCTGTCTTAACAAAAGCTTTAAATACTGAAACTACACAGTCCACTTAATTTATATCCTTTGCAATGCCATTCTTGATTGTCTTACCATTGTTGTGTTCCATGTCACGTGTGAGCACTAATCCTAGGGCGCTTGTCAGCAAATGTGTCCAGGTAAATAGTTAATTAACATACATGTAGCTTAGGAGGTGGTGTACTGCATCTGCCACACATGCTGAGCGATAGCAATAGACACATAATGCAATAAATTGAAAAGTAATTAGGAACTGGATTTTTGTTTAAAAGAATTTTCCCTGATTGAGGGAGAGCAATGGTGATGGAAGGGTAAATACGTGTAGCCTCAATGCATGTTATGCATATAATATGAATCTCACATGCTTTAATCATGGCAGTAAAGTTTCAGCCTATGTTCAGAGCCAGAAACAAAATTGTTTCCAACATCTATCTGTTGTAGTGGACAGATTCGGAAATCGGAGTATTCTGGGTTTAGCTGCATTAGTCTTACAGCATTCACGTCGAGGAAACAGAAATCCTCTTGGCTGATGTGGTTTGTCAGGGCAATCGATGAACTGCAGCACCAGAATCCATCATTTTTTCTTTGTCACATTCACCTGCAGGTAACCACTGACAGGTGATAATCAGTTCACAGCTGCTACAATACAGTCTTGCATGCAGAATAAAATGATTAATGGGAATATAAATAATTAATGACCTTGAAAAAAAGTGTCGCCTCCATTGTGGCTACATCTCTGTCACCCTGCAGAGGTCTGATCTGATGAGACATGTAAAATATGGCATGAAATAACTGCAGCAAGTGTTTTTGCCTTGCCTTGATCAAGTTTATTGTTTTAAATGCAACTTACAATAAGAGTTTTACATGTATGCATGAAGATTATTATAGCAAAAACAAATCAGGTTCAAAGTGCAGAAGAGAGAGCACCAGAGTATGAGCAAGAAACCTTGGAAACAAAGCAACTGATAGAAGCATTGCAAGAGCAAATCAGTTTGCAACTTCAACGTGCACAAGAGAGAGCAAAAAGAGCAGAAGAGAGAGCTACAAGGGCAGAGGAGAGTGCTACAAGAGCAGAGGAGAGGGCTACAAGGGTTGAAAAAGAAATCCTGGATACAAAGCAGGAGAAGACAGTATTGCAACAGCAACTAGGACTAGAAGTTCAACAGGCGGAAGAGAGAGTTAGAAGGGCAGAGGAGAGGGTTACAAGGGTTGAGGAGAGAGCTATAAGAGCCGAAGAGAGAGCTATAACAGCGGAAGAAAGTGTTGCAATAGTAGAAGAGAGAGCTGTGACAGCAGAAGAGAGAGCTATAACAGCAGATGAAAGGGCTACAAAGGCTGAACAAGAGCTTATGTTGTTTTCGCAACAGTCTGCATCACGTCAGAAATGCCAAACCACTCAAGGCATCCCTCAACATTCTCAGGCATCATGGAAAATAGGACGTGATGAAATAGAAGTAATAGCTGGAAAGCCTCTTGGTATTGGAGGGTGGGGTGAGGTGAGAGTGGCTATGTTCCGTGGTGTCAAGGTTGCTGCTAAGTTACTGCATGAAGAAATCATCTCTCCACATAATACTGATCTATTTATCAGAGAGATGAATATGGCAGCAAGTGTACGACATCCCAATCTTCTCCTATTTATTGGAGCCTGCTTCGATGACAGTAAGCCTGTAATTCTTACAGAGCTGATGCCAACTAACCTGCGTAGCATCATTCGAGCACTTCCTCGAGTTCATGCAGTCTCTATCAGCTTAGATGTGGCCTGTGGTCTCAACTACCTCCACCTGGTGAGGCCTGACCCTATCATCCATCGAGATATTAGCAGTGCTAATGTGCTTCTTGAGCGGATTGGATCAGGAAACTGGAAAGCCAAGGTAGCCGACTATGGTTCTGCAAACTTTCTATCTAAAGTGATAACCGTGGGCCCTGGAAATCCATCCTATGCAGCCCCAGAGTCCTCTAATCCCAAACTGCAGTCTCCCAAGATGGATGTGTACAGCTATGGCATACTCCTGCTTGAAATGGCCACTGGACAGTTCCCAGACCAAAGTCTACAAGCTGTACAGTTGGAGAGCCTACTGTGGAAAGAAATGAAAGGGATGATAACGAAGTGCATCTGTGATGATCCAGGCAACCGTCCAACCATGAAGGATATATTAATTTTACTACCACAGTTGAATAAACAGATGTAGTGTAAATTGACTGTAAATACTGTGCAGCTATCCTAGTTGTGTGCGATTTGTATTATTGAGAAATGTCATCACTGTGAAAAATAGTATTTGTATCTGATACCCCAATGACAAATTTGTACCCGTATTGGCACAAACGTTTTTTCATTGCTAGTATAGGTGTGTACTAGCTATTTCCGCTCAAGTATTTCTGCAGTTACTGAGAGATCTTTGCTCTTATAACTGAATCACCTGCATCATCACATTATTTGTTTCTCGCATAAAGTCATCCTCAACTTGCTAATCCAGTATGTTTATAATATGTGCCATCAACTGATTTTCTAACACACTTGGTGTTATTCCCTGATGTTGTATCTAAGTGTGTGATATAAGAGTCAAGGTTAAAGTTGGTTCATGAAGGCGGATTTCATGATCAGTTGCCTGGTCTACAGCATACCCTCAAACGCTATTGTCATGCATTGCTGGTCATTTTCATTCTCCTCTGTATAATTTGCATTTGCTTCTAGATTGCAGAGTGGCTGGTACATGCAAGACATATCCAGTTCTGCTAATTTCTGATGCATCCTAGTATAATAGCGGCGTGGAGTAATACGAGTGTCCTCGAGGTATGCTAAGGTGGTCTCGTACCCAGACCCGATTTTCCACACTAGCTATGGCAATTGAAAATCGGCTCTAGATAATTTCAAGCTTTGGCTTAAAAATCGGCAAAGTCGGATCACGACGAGTGAACACAGAATTTCTCAACCAACGTATAGGCCTTTTTTGTGTGTCATGTGACCACTTCGAATCAGTCACACGTAATATAGTCTCGCGAGCCAGACAAGGCCGATAAACAATAGACTGGGGACCAGGAGAAGTTTACGTTCGCGTGCGCGCTGCCATTGCGTCATCAAAAAAGTCACAAGTTAATAATGCTTTCATGAGTTGAATCATGTGCTTAATGCCTGTGTAACGCTCGTGTTGAATACTCACACAGCCACACCCAATAGATTCTCAACGTACAATGCGGATATCACGCCACTGTTCACTGTTCAATACACCTTCAGGACTGCTGTACAGCAGCTGGTACGCTGCACTTTTGATCAAATCAACGCCTGCTTCTGGAGCGTAAAATGCGCGTATGCTAGTTTCGCAAGCCAGACATACTTCGTCATCGAAAGGCCGATAACAATGGACTGGGGACCAGGAACAGTCATTCTAACTTTCCTGGTCCCCAGTCCATTGTTTATCGCGAAGTAGATCTGGCTTGCGAGACTACATAAATGCAATTTAAAACAATGGACTGGCTGTTTTTGTTTCTTAGGTAGTCAAATGCTCGAGGGAGCAAACAACAGCAAGGGATTTTCCGCTTCCTCTTGGCAGTGAAACAAAAACGTCGTTTCCCGTAAGGATCGCGTTAGTTTGCTTTTCTCGTAGTTGTGTGTATCCCAAATGCTCGTTTTACTTCTCCTGGTCCCCAGTCCATTGTTTATCAGCCTTTCAATAACGAAGTGACTAAATACATAATCAGAGATAATATTATCTCTGACACAACCCGGATATCCCGAAATAAAGCACGTGTGGAAAAAGTCTTACGTCGTGGGGCTGGGTACGATGTGTGGCACACCCGATGACGTAACTGTCCATGTGCTATTATTAGAAAGAAAATGGCTACACCGACGGATAACTCATTGCAGCCGGTGGAAGCTATGGAGCAAGATCCAGACAACAACACAGAAAGCGGTGCGAGTACGAGTAAGCCAATCAATATTGTATGCATCAAACGTCGAGCATCAAACATTCGTATACTAACAGCCGGGTGTGAATCGACGCCCTCGACCGAAGCAATGGCAGATACTAGTAGCGGCACTGCAGACGAGCAGAAGAAAGTGGAAGTACCGGACTGCAAGATGCAGAAGGAAGAGGTTCAAGCTGTTCTCCAGCAGAAGATGATAAAGGGCGACTCGTGGTGAGTTTGCCATCTAATGTGTTGCTCTAGCAGAAGCAGCCATTTTGAGTTTGAGGGCACGGACTAGGCTGTAGATAGCGTGCGAGATGTTAATAGGACATTGCAATTGTTCTTTTTGTTAGTCATACGTGTGTATGTGCGTGCGTGCGTGTGTGTGTGTGTGTGTGTGTGTGTGTGATTGTGTGTGTTTGTGTGTGTGTGTGTGCAGGTACCTGGTTGACATACGGTGGTTGAAGCAATGGAAGAAGTATATTGGCTATGATGCTTGGGACCAGTCCTCTGTTGGGCAGACTTCAGCAAACCCTGGTCCTTTGGACAACTCTGTCCTGTTCAGAGGTAGGTGTCTGATTTGAAGGGATGGGGACTTGTCCACTTTGAAGGGATGGGGACTTGTCCACTTTGAAGGGATGGGGCTTGTCCACTTTGAAGGGATGGGGACTGTCCACTTTGAAGGGATGGGGCTTGTCCACTTTGAAGGGATAGGGCTTGTCCACTTTGAAGGGATGGGGACTTGTCCACTTTGAAGGGATGGGGACTGTCCACTTTGAAGGGATGGGGACGTGTCCACTTTGAAGGGATGGGGCTTGTCCACTTTGAAGGGATGGGGCTTGTCCACTTTGAAGGGATGGGGACTGTCCACTTTGAAGGGATGGGGACGTGTCCACTTTGAAGGGATGGGGCTTGTCCACTTTGAAGGGATGGGGACTGTCCACTTTGAAGGGATGGGGACTTGTCCACTTTGAAGGGATGGGGCTTGTCCACTTTGAAGGGATGGGGACTGTCCACTTTGAAGGGATGGGGCTTGTCCACTTTGAAGGGATGGGGACTTGTCCACTTTGAAGGGATGGGGACTTGTCCACTTTGAAGGGATGGGGCTTGTCCACTTTGAAGGGATGGGGACTGTCCACTTTGAAGGGATGGGGACGTGTCCACTTTGAAGGGATGGGGCTTGTCCACTTTGAAGGGATGGGGACTGTCCACTTTGAAGGGATGGGGACTTGTCCACTTTGAAGGGATGGGGCTTGTCCACTTTGAAGGGATGGGGACTGTCCACTTTGAAGGGATGGGGCTTGTCCACTTTGAAGGGATGGGGACTTGTCCACTTTGAAGGGATGGGGACTTGTCCACTTTGAAGGGATGGGGACTTGTCCACTTTGAAGGGATGGGGCTTGTCCACTTTGAAGGGATGGGGACTTGTCCACTTTGAAGGGATGGGGACTTGTCCACTTTGAAGGGTTGGAACCTGTCTGCTTTGAAGGAGTGGGACTTACAAGAAGTCTGCTTGACAAGGATGAAGTCTGGGGACTGGTGGACATATGGGGAATTTGGGGAGGGGTTGTGAGGGAGGGGATGGAGACTATAAATAGAATTAAATAAATGAAAATAGAAATTGAGAACATGATTAAAGTAAAAGAAGTGGCTCATCGATTTGTGCTCTGTCAGCTATGCAGGAGAATCCTGTCTTACATTTTGTAGTATCTTTGTAAATGATTATTATTTGAATCCCTTTGGTTTGTATTGGGGAACTGATTCATCCATGTCAGTTATTGCATAAGAGGGTGGGAACATTTACTGAGGATATTGATGTACAGTGCTCCATTGCATGTGGGTAGTAAGTAGAACACACATCTAATGTACACATAGCTGATGTACGCACAGCTAATGACGCACAGAGTTCATGTCTTCCCATGTCTGATAATTTCCAAACACCATGTATGCTAATAACTACAGATCGAGCTCGGGACGTATTGAAAGACCATCTGATGGAGGAATTGGACTACTATCTGCTTCCAAAACCTGCCTGGGAGAAGCTGTTGTCATGGTATGGACTGAGCGAAGGATCACAGCCTATTGAAAGGTCAGTGTGTTGTTAGCACAAGTATGTTGGTTAATTGTTCACATTCAACTGTTTGATTGCTGTGTCAGCTTGTGCGATTGTATTGCTGGATCACATGATCCCTTCCTTCTTTGCAGGAAAGTGGTGGAGTATGGTCTATACATGAAGCACTGTAAGGTGGAGGTCTACCTGATGGACTTCAAGCTGTGTCAGCAGAGCCAGTTGAACGAAACCATCAGCAGGCAGTTCAGCAGAGCCACAACTGTTGGTGAGTGTGTGTGTGTGTGTGTGTGTGTGTGTGGTGTGTGTGTATGTGTGTGTATGTGTGTGTGTGTGTGTGTGTGTGTGTGTGTGGGTGCTGTGTGTGTGTGTGTGTGTGTGTGTGTGTGTGTGTGTGTGTGTGTGTGTGTGTGTGTTGGTGGGGGTGTGGTCAGAGATAATACGGTAGGGATATACTGTAGGGCTAACTATTTTGGTACATTAGAAGTTTTGGAACACTAATTTTGGAACAGTGTCCCTGCTCAGTTGGACCATTTTTAAGGATGGGAGGATGTACATGCACAATACAGGTACTTCCATATGGAGTCATCTTCCAAAGACATGTTATGGCAACTGCTACAAAACAAAAATTGTACCATTCCAAATTAGCTGGCCCTACAGTACATCATCATTACATCATCATTACTTCATGCCTTATTTTGTGCAGCTCAACTGGAGGCCGCCATGAGAGAGCTGTTCAATGTACCCAAGGAGACGGTGTGTAGGGTGTGGCACAAGTACATGAGCAGCACGTACGAAGAGCTCAGCAAGCCAGAGCAGACATTACAGGATGCTGGACTCTATGCTGGGCAGGTCAGCCAGGGGGTGAGGGGTGGAAAGGAGGTGGGAGGAGGGTTCAGTGATGAAAGAGAAGTGGAGGAGTGGAAGAGGTGAGGGAAGGTTGTTGGAGAGAAGAGGAGGATGGTAGGAGTGGGTGGAGAGGGGAGATATCCAGATGATGAGGAGGGACAAGATGTGTGGAATCATGTGTATCCAAAGACAGAGGGGAGTGTGGGAGGGAAGGAGGAAGAGGGGAGGGCTTCAGCTAGTGTGTTTACAGTGTACTCATCTGGGTACAGACGCTGGTGCTGGAGAAGAAGAATGCTGATGGAACATGGCCTCGTAGTGCACAGTGAGTGGTGTTTAGAGTGGGGTGGAGAGGAAGGCTTCGGCTGGATAGTGTCATACCTTATCCATGCCCCTTCAGACTGCTGGTCTGGGTACCCGGTGTTGTTAGCCTTGCCAGTTAGCTGTACAGAGCCACATGTAGTGGAATTAGACACACCTATACACACCCCTCCCCCAATACACACACACACACACAACCTCCACCATACACCCTGTACCTACCAGACCCCTGTACCTACCAGACCCGTGTACCTACCGGACCCCTGTACCTACCGGACCCCTGTACCTACCAGACCCCTGTACCTACCAGACCCCTGTACCTACCAGACCCCTGTACCTACCAGACCCCTGTACCTACCAGACCCCTGTACTTGATGGGGACCCTATATTTACTGCAGGCCTGCTACGTTTGCCAATCAGAGCAATCGCTCCTCAGACGATGTCACTGGATATGGCAGCAGATCCACCCAATCCACGTAAGTGTATACCCCACCCTGTAGCAAAAGACAATGCGTTGTATGTGTTTACTTGTGTGTGATGTGATGTGTTGTGTTGTGTTGTGCTGTGTTGTGTTGTGCTGTGTTGTGTTGTGTTGTGTTGTGTTGTATTGTGTTGTGTAGGCGGATCCAGATATTGTTAGGTGTGGTTGTGGGGGGTTGGATGTTGGAGATGTGTTAATGGTCATGTACAGTAAGTACTGTGAAGTTTCTATTTGATTACTGACACACACATGCACACCCACACACACCTCATCCCTGACAGTGAATATGGGTCTTCCTCTTCAATGTCATCTGGTTCATATTTCTACCAGCAACCCTCTGCTCCAGGACTGTGTGGACTTGGAAACCTTGGCAACACATGTTTCATGAACTCAGCGCTACAGGTAAGTTAGTGCTCATGAAGGAAGTCCTCACAGATATAAAGACTAAAACTTAACCTTACATTGACTGAAGCATTTCTTTTTAATTGCCTCACAGTTTTGCATAATGAAGTGCTTGCATTGCATGTGTTGTAGTAGACCAAAGGTTCTGTGGTACTAATGCAGCAATCTTGCATCTTTAGCCTGTGCCTTTCTACAATAAGAAAAGCTAATGTAAGTAGATTCATCTAGTTACTTGTGCTGCCAAAACCACCATGATGAAACACCTGCCATACAAATTGCCATTATCCAGTGCAAGTAATGTTCCACATCATGTGCAAATGATGACCTGGAAGATCACATGTGATCACATGACTGTCATTCCTCCTCCCCAGTGTCTGAGCAACACGGACCCTCTCACAGAGAGTACTTCCTCGGGGAGAGCTCCAACAAGCCCTACGAGAAACACATCAATGCAAAGAACCCCCTGGGGATGGGCGGGGCCATTGCCAGGGCTACGGGGACCTGCTGGAGGACCTGTGGGGAGGGAAGATGAGCGCTGTGGCGCCACGTAACTTCAAGGTGTGTGCACCTTAAAAGGGGGAGGAGGGCTTTTAGAGGGTGTATGTCATATAATGAGGGTACATCACTGTGAAGGGTGTGTTGCATCTCCATTGAGGGCCGTGTCCTTGCAGACCCAGGTCGGACGCTTTGCACCTCAGTTCGTGGGCTACGCGCAGCACGACTCGCAGGAGCTCCTGGCGTTCCTATTGGACGGATTGCACGAGGACCTGAACCTGGTTAGGGAGAAACCTTATGTGGACATGACCGTGGCTACCGCAGGACGCACTGATAAGGTACCAATGCAGGGAGGGAGGGAGGGAGGGAGGGAAGGGTGTGGATGATTGGTAAGGTGGAGCGTTGGATGGTTATCAAGGGGGAGGGGTTGGATGGTTGGCAAGGGGGAAGGTTGGATGATTGTCGAGGGGAAAGGTTGGATGGTTGTCAAGGGGGAAGGTTGGATGATTGTCGAGGGGAAAGGTTGGATGGTTGTCAAGGTGAAGGGGCTGGATGGTTGTCAAGGTGAAGGGGCTGGACGGTTGTCAAGGTGAAGGGGCTGGACGGTTGTCAAGGTGAAGGGGTTGGATGGTTGTCAAGGTGAAGGGGGCTGGATTATCTTTTCCAACCCTCCTTCTAGGAAATCGCTGATGAGTCTTGGCACAAGTACCTTCTGCGCAATCAGTCGGTGATAGTCAAACTTTTCCAGGGACAACTGAAGTCTACTGTGATTTGCCCCACATGCGAACACGTATGTATATATATCTGTGTCTTGTGCATTGTACATCTATGGATACCTAGGCATTCTATGTGCATGTGTACACATTTGCAGTGTTCATTTATACCTACACTGCTGTGTGCGTTACATTAATATTCATCAACCGCTTATCAATACTCAGGCACTGTATTGATCTTGTAATAAGTGAAGTTATTATCACGGACTACATGCAGTGCATCACATGTACCGGTTTCAAGCTCTAGGCCGTATTTGAAATATCCGTATGCAGCATTTGATGATTGACGTACCCTTGCTCATAATTTGCAAGTAATACGAGTACTGTAACTCTGAGGGATCTTATAGCTCTACTGTAACTCTGAGGAATCTTATAGCTCTACTGTAACTCTGAGGGATCTTATAGCTCTACAGTACACACCTTCTGATTAATAAGGTGTTCATGATGCAGGTTAAGATTGAGAGTCAACTCTAGCAGCGTTGTGGAATGAGAGTTAGTGGAATCTAATCAATTGTTTGGGGGTTGTGGTGGGTAGATTTTGTCAATCCATATATGGACATACATTGTGACTCTACCTCTCCTCCACTTCCTTCAGGTTTCTCGCACTTTTGACCCTTTCCTATTTCTTTCGTTACCTCTGCCAGTGAAGACTGAGCGCACCTTGTATGTGTACGTGGTGAGAGCAGACCCAGATCAACCAGTCTATAGGGTAAGTGTGTGTGGTGAGGGCAGACCCAGATCAAACCAGTCTATAGGGTAAGTGTGTGTGGTGAGGGCAGACCCAGATCAACCAGTCTATAGGGTAATTGTATGTGGTGAGACCAGACTGAGATCAGCCAGTCTATAGGGTAATTGTGTGTGGTGAGGCCAGACTGAGATCAGCCAGTCTATAGGGTAATGTGTGTGGTGAGGCCAGACTGAGATCAACCAGTCTATAGGGTAATTGTGTGTGGTGAGGCCAGACTGAGATCAACCAGTCTATAGGGTAATTGTGTGTGGTGACAGGCTATGATCCTCTATTGTGTGTCATGAAGTGTTCCTCTTATCTCTTCCTCCAGTACAAATTGACCGTTCCAAAGAGGGAGAGTGTGGCATCTCAAGAACTCATTGCACAAGCTGACAAATATAGACCCTAAAATGGTATTTGTGGTGTTTGTGTGTGTGTGTGTGCGCATGTGTGTGCGCATGTGTGTGTGTGTGTGTGTGTGTGTGTGTGTGTGTGTGTGTGTGTGTGTGTGTGTGTGTGTGTGTGTGTGTGTAATGGATATGTAGAATTTCTCATGTGAGGGACAATAATTTATTAAAATCAAGCAAAGTCAATGATGCCTATATGACTAAATAATTCTTTATAATAGCTTAAGTTGTTAAAATTTAGACCTGTTGTCGGGTGTTGTAGTTGCTTCTAAATAATCATCTTCCCACACACATGCCATTCACCGAACTTCAGATGCTGGTAATGGATGTTTACAACTGTCGCTTCCATCGTCTCTATGACAACAAAGACCCTCTGAGTCAGATCATGGACAGAGATGACACGTTTGTGTATGTTTTCAGCTTCAGAGATGGCCCCACCCCCCGACCCCATGTCCTGTGTATTTGCTGTACCATGTGTCTTGTGGTCTGTGTGGATGGGTGGATGGATGGTGGGTGGTGGTGGGTGCGTGTGGTGGGTGGATGGGTGGGTGCGTGAGTGGGTGGATGGGTGGGTGGATGGGTGCGTGGGTGGATGGGTGGGTGGGGTGTATCCAGTGTCAGTGTATGTGTGGGTGCAGGGGGAGTGCTAGCATATGTGCCCATGCGTTGAAAGGTCTGTTCATTTGTCTTTCAT